>AWOL01S0152170.1:1615-22294 GCA_000715115.1 Nicotiana otophora
TTAGTGATATGCCCCGGAGCACCTGAATGATATTCACATCTAGCGTTTGCTTGGAATCCATGTGAATCGGGATGCATATGGTGGGGAGCGATGGGTCCAATCACGCCTATCTGCTTCAACTTCTGGAACAGACTAGAGTATGATTCCGCCAATGGAGTAAATTTTTCCACTAGCCTCTGCTCTCGGCCATAATCCTGCCTAGGACGAGCGTTGTAGGGTGCCCAAAAGTTTTGCTGCTGAGGTCGGGGTAATCTTGGAGCTGGTGCCCGTACCTGTTGATTGGGAGGACGAGCATATGATTGAGCATTAAACACTGTATATTGTGGCAGTCCCACAAAGTACTGAGGAATTGGTGGGGGATAGTAATGTTGAGGGTAGCTGGATTGCTCCTGCTGAATTTGCACATAAGGATGCGATGCCCTCTTTGAACTTCCCTGGATCCCGAAGTCATCATGGACCCTTCATCTCTCTTCTTCCTATTTGCCAAACTTCCCGACTCATTTTGGATAGCTTGGGTGGTGGCTTTGAGAGCAGCTTGACTTATAATTCTGCCAGTCTTGAGGTCATTTTCGACCATTTCTCCTATTTTGATCACTTCTGCAAAAGGTCTACCCATTGCGGACATCATCTTATGAAAGTAATCCGGCTCTTGGGCCTCCAGAAAAATAGTGATCAACTCGTGGTTATCCATGGGTGGATTAACTCTAGCTGCTTGCTCCCTCCACTTGATTGCATACTCCCTAAAGCTTTCAGTCGGCTTTTTCTTCATATTTGACAAGGAATTGCGATCCGGCGCAATATCTATGTTGTATTGAAATTGTTTGATGAAGGCTTGGGCCATGTCGTCCAGACATGCCAGTGAGAGATATCTTGGTCAATGAACCATTCAGAGGCTACCCCCACAAGACTTTCTCCAAAATAAGCCATCAACAATTCTTCTTTTCCACCTGCACCCCTCAGTTGGTTACAGTACCTTTTCAAATGGGCGATAGGGTCGCCGTGTCCATCATATTTCTCGAATTTTAGGGTCTTGAACCCTGGTGGAAAATGGATGTGAGGGAACATGCATAAATCACTGAACAAAACACTTTTGTGACCCCCTAGTACCTATATGTTCTTTATGTTTTGTTCAAGACTTTTCATTTTCCTGGCCATCTCATCTGGCTCAACCGTCTTGGCAAGCTTTTCATTTTCCACTGGTGATTCGTACTGAGGAGTCTGATTATATGGAGTCGAGACCTCGAAAGCCATATTTGGAGAGTAATATTGGCCATCATAAGCACGAGATGGTGGCTCATTGATTGGCCTAGTCACAGGAGGTGGAGGCGGGATTGTGTATGCCGGTGCGCCAGACACGACTAGAGGAGTGTTCCTGACCGGTGCGGCTGGAGGTCGCACATTAGAGGTACCATGAGCAACGTGGAGGCTGTAGTTTGGCACATACCCTAGTGGTAGGATGTGGTCGCTCATTGCATGAAGCGGTGGTTGAGTAGCTAGGGGAACGGTGGAAGTTCCCTCTGAGGGACCACGGGGTGGAGGCTGACCACACCCAAGGTTGATATACATCAGACAATTGCTGTCTCAATTTTCTTATTTCCTCTGACTCTTGTTCAACTGATTGACCCCGGGGGTCGTCACTGATAAACTCGATCTCATCATCGTTGGCCGTTACTACTGCTCCCTTAGATCTAGTGAAGTAATGGTGTGTTGCCAGTTTCACCACAAACCAACCACCTTAAGCTTACTAATAAGAGACAGCAAACGTGTTAGGGTTAAGCATTTTATAGATATGAAATCACACATAATGTGCCATGCTCCTATCATTGTCACTATTTCTAACATGCTTTTGGAGGCTTCATGTTTCATTCCGGCTTATGAGGTTGCTTCTTATTGACGCTCTTATTTTCTTCTCATTTTTTTAACTCACGCCTCATATTCACATGACAATTCTGCAACCATATCTGGGTAGTGTTGAGGGTGTTACCCATCTCAGTCTCGTGTCCCTCGTATTCTTCAATACGGCGGTTTAGCACAGCTCTCTCAATCATCTACTGACGCCGCTCTACCTCAAAATCTGCATGTTGATGACTCTTCGTTTCTTCCAATTATGCAAGAAATTGACCCTTTGAACATATCGAATGGGCCATTTCTCTTGCAAACTGCTCTCTCTGTTGATCAAACTCCAATTGTTGTTGGTGCGCATCCTCTTCAATGATACTCAAGTCTTCTTGCAGCTTATACATTTCAGCATTTTTATTTGCCTCAACTCTTCTAACTAAACCAATAGTGATTGCCAATTCTTCTTCTAAGCGGGCCGCCTCATTTTTAGCATGCTTTAGATCTTTATCCATGCCCCGTAAGGCCGATTGATAATCTTTCTCAATATTTAAACAAATCTGAGCGACTCCGGCTTGCAGTTGGGCTTGTTATTTAGATATGGTCATCCGGGAATGCTCCAATTCCTCTTTTAACATTTCTATAGCTCTTTGATCGTTTTCCTCCTGTTGGATCCTTCAAGCCTATCTCTAAGAAACGAAGGGTTATGAAACCAGGTAATATATTCAAGGATCACCTCTCCATGATCTCGGTCTTCTACCATATCATTCAACTCCGAGACTTTACTTGCATACCAAATTTTCATAATTTCTTCTTCGTCATGAGGTTGATCTTTACCAAAATCATAACAGAACTTGCTCATATCTCGTGTTGGTGGCACCTCCTGTAGTCGTGCAAATTGGCGCATTACCCGAAGTGGAGCATAAGACTGAACACCATCCAATCCTATGAGTACCAAATAAGAGTGGTATGCAGACTCACAAATGACCTCTTTGGAGGAGAACCAATCGTAGTTCCAAGTGATCCGTTTGGCAGACAGAGTAAGAAGTAGTTCTTTCCAGGCGCCAATCCCCTCTGGTAAGTCACATTTATCAATCCTTTTCTGGTGATCGTAAGTATGATTGGGCCATAACTCACTAAAATTAGTGATCGTAGGATGACGATAGAAATGCTCCAAAAACCATATCTGTAACAAAATGTTGCAACCATCGAAGTTTCGCGCGCCCATTTTACATCTAGTTAAAGCACGAAAAATGCAAGAAAGAATCATAGGAACCAAAGTATAATCACTCCCTTCTGAGGTCAGAGCCTCAACTACACCTGCCATGCGGATGTCAATGCGTCCCTCTCTTTTCGAGAAAACTACACGCCCCAAAAAAGTGACCATAAATGCAAACCTTCTATGTATCTTCCATGTTTCCTTATCTTCCTTTGATTTCAATTTTCCCACATTCCTTTCGAAATTGCATTCTAGGCCATACAACTGAAACAAAAGGCCCAACTTAACCCATTTGCCTCCTAGACCTTCATATTGTCCGTAATTTATGTTCAAAAGCTTCAGAAACCTACCCTCANATCATTCATATTGTTTGGTACTATGGGCCTTTGGCGGTGACGATTGCGGCCCTATCCCTGGAAATGGGAGATTTCCTCCAAGGTCGGAGTCATTTCACAGTCGGTAAAATGGAACACATTATTTTCAAGATCCCAATGCGGAATCAAAGCTTCAATCACATCCCTCCTGGGCTTATCGTAATCATGTGAACCAAATATACCAAGTATTTCTTTATCTGGTTTCGCTCATATTCCTTAAAATCTCTCCACCAATCCCACAACAACTGTGGTATCTCATTGATAATCAGAAAATCTGGTATCCCTTCTGATATGGGCCTCTTTTCAGACCTACCTCTTTCCCCACTCATGGTATACCTGTCTAACCAGACACGGGGTTAGGCCTTGATCAAACATATTATTGACACACAAAAATTCCAATTTCTCGGGTTTTGACTACATAAAAGAATATAAATAAATAATAAAAACTCAACTGTGGCACTATAAAAAGTATTTTTGGATTTAGTATTTTTTTTTTTTTTGGATTTTCTAAGGAAAGAATTGTAAACAGGGAATTAAGGAAAAGGAAAATATTTTTAATTTTGATTGGTTTTGTTTTTTGAAAATTGGGGCCGGAACCGATGAGGTTTGCCTACGTATCTCACATCCGGTGAGAATCAGACCCGCGTAGTTCGGTAAAAATCGACTATTTTTTTTAATTTTTTTTAATAAAAATTAATCTTTAAAAACCGTATGCACTAGACCATATCATTTTTTCTCTGTTCGTTCAGCTGATTTATGCTAAAGTCGGTCGACATGCAAACCTCCCAAATAATGCAACAAGCAGCCCATAACATGACATAATGGTCTCAACAAGGTACCTGTCCTAAAACAGAACTCGGCCCATGAGTCGAGCGCTGCTAAGTCAAATGCACATGATGCAAATAAAGCGTAGCCTACTAGGGATATTCATTGCTTGTGGCTTATTCTTCTAAGTTTGTAAATCCTAAAGGAGATGGTATCTAGACCTGGCTTACCCGGACGGACAACCCGAGCCAAGGAGCATCAAGCGTTACCAGTAGTAGAACAACACTGGCTAGTTAACGGCTCTTCCACCTAAACATGTGTGACTAAATCCTTCACCAGAAACTGGTAGGCTAACTGGATTTATCTCAAGACAGAAATTTTGTGATGCTGGTAGGCAAACACAACATAACTAATTATCAGAGGACTCAGTGGGATGTGAGAGAGGATACAATTTATATGTATAGTTTAACAATATCAAGACAGTAAAAAGTAGACAAGTAGCACATTAGTCCCAAATAAATTACAATATATACAAAAATTAATAAAGTCAAATAAAGTCAATGTACAAGCTCGAATTCTTCAGTTCCCCAGCAGAGTCGCCAGAGCTGTCACACCTCCTTTTATGCCCCCCAAAACGATAATGTGTGTTATGGATGGTGGGTTAAAGAGTTACTCCAATTAAAGTGACAAACTTGAATAGGGATTATTTTATTTACAGAGTCACCACTTGGAATTAATTTTTGGGTGTTTCAAGTCACCTTTTGTTCGAATCCCTAGTCAAAAGAAGATATGACTCTATTATTATTGGTCTGCAAAACCAAAGTCCGGATAAGGAATTCTGTTGACCGGGGAGAAGGTGTAAGGCATTCCCCGAGTCCCATGGTTCTAGCACGGTCACTTTATTGACTACATTTGGCTTATATTATTTTTTTGGATAAACTACGTTTTATTGATTTTCATGTTTTACCCGTGTCCGCTTTCATTACTTGATTATTATTGAAGGACAAAATTTCATTGTAAATAACATTATAATTTTATTATGACTTTGCTTTTAAGGTCAAGTTACACAAGTGTGCACTCGGATTTGGAATTGCGTACCATGAATATGCTACGAAAATCATACCCATAGTCACGATAATTTATTATTTGGCCACACCTAAAACACACTACGTTATTCAAAGCTGTTCAATTATTTTCTAAGTTTGGGATTATTGTGAGGCCATTGATTATGGATACGCATTGTAGACCAAGTGTGTTTTTGCCTTTTATCTGGATCTTAAAGAAAGACACGCCTAATCACTTTCCATTACCACAAATGATATCTTCATACTTATTCAATTAAACCTTACTTAAGCTAGCTGTGAATGACATAAACAAATTAAAATAGGATACTAATAATTACATTACAATGTTCGTCCCCACAAACAACTATATAATAGGCTATCTACATGATTCACATTATATAAATGGACACCTTAAGAAATTATAAGTGGCTACTGCTACAAGTTGAATAATTTAACATTTAAGACTAACTTTTCACCACATACTTCCATCAATTGTGCGAAGCAGACACAATCATTTGGCTTCAAAATCCTACAATTATAATCTAACGACAAATGACTAATTTCAACTCAAGTAATTAGTTAGAATAATAAACTAAAGCAATAACCAACATAGAAATGACAAGGCGAGTCCGGTGATGAATTCACGAAAAATTAGCAGAAACAAAACATCGAGCAAAACTACACTTTAACAAAGAATAGATATAGTTTAACATTTAAGCCAAAGTGAGCGACAAACTAAAATA
Organism: Nicotiana otophora; assembly: GCA_000715115.1. Classification (NCBI taxonomy): domain Eukaryota; kingdom Viridiplantae; phylum Streptophyta; class Magnoliopsida; order Solanales; family Solanaceae; genus Nicotiana; species Nicotiana otophora. The sequence continues at coordinate 7,617 of AWOL01S0152170.1, forward strand.
GATGGAATCATAATCGGATTCAGTCATCCCGCAAAAATCAATCAGGAATATGGCTTGTGTAACTCAGATATTCATTCATAGATTTGAAGTGAAAAATAGATGAATATCTACATACCTAAATGCAGTGAAATCAGCAAAATCACACCAAATGAAGGTTGTGGAGACTAAATACGAAGCTCAGCCAAGCAGAAATAGCAAAATCAGCAGAAGATCGCAATCGATCTCATCTTCAACAACTTTTATAAACACAGAATGAGAAGGATTTGAACTTTAAAATTCCAGTAATTAACTCGTCGTCAATCCTTATTTCTTCTGCTTTTCCAAAGTTTTGGTTTTCAGATCTAGTTTTTGAATTCGAAATTTTCGAAATTTATTTTTTTCAACTTGCTTTTGAAAGGGAGATGCGTGTAGATGAGTGATATGAGAGAATTTGGAGGTTGTTTTCTTTTTCAAGAAGAAATGAGCAGAAGGGTGTTAGCCATGGGAGGATGCGGTTGTTGCTTCCCTGTTGAAGATGAGAGAATGAGTGAGATTTTCTTTTGTGTGTGTTATGTGTGTCTTTTTAATAACTGAAAATGGGTATGGGGTTTATAATAGGGGACAAGCATGGGGGACAAGCAGTGGGGAACAATGGAGAGTGGAATGGGGAATAAAGTGTAGGGAGACAAGCATGGGGGACAAGTATGGGGGACAAGCATGGGGGACAAAGGAAAGTGGAGTGGGAAGATAGGAGCGGGAATATTCAAGCACGATAAAAACATTATGTACTCACACGGTATTCCATGTTTATATGCTCTGGAAGTATCACGGCGATCCGTCTCATGTGTTGGATTTCAGCTCAGTCCAGTTGGACTAGGATGTATCTTGTGTTGAGGAAACGGTGGCGATCTTGGATAAGTAGGTTCGGAAGATGAAGTCGAAGAATATTGCTTATGTGAAGGTTCAGTGGACGGGTAATCTGGTCGAGGATTGCGACTTGGGAGACTAAGCATGATACGCACAACAATTATCCTCATCTTTTCACCACTTCAAGTATATCTCTATACTAGTTCGAGGACGAATGATTGTTTTAAAAGGGGAGGATGTAACGACCCGGCCGGTCGTTTTGAGTATATTAGCCCCGATCTCCTATTTACTGCCTCCCCCATATCTTTTTATACTTATGAGACTTGCCGTGAGGTTTTGTTGTGGTTTCAGAGTGATTTGGGACACTTAGTCCCTAAAACGGAAGCTGAAGTCTTAGGATTTTGACCGTAACTGGAACTGTGTGAATACGACTTCGAAATGGAGTTTCATTGGTTCTGTTTGCTCCATTGAGTGATTTTGGACTTTGGAGCACATCCAGAATGTGATTTGGAGGTTTGTAGTAGAATTAGACTTGAAATGCCGAAAGTCGAATTTTTGGAGATTTCAACCGGAAGTTGGAGTAGGTCCGTAATTTTGAATATGACTTGTATGCAAAATTTGAGGTCAATTGGATGTCGTTTGATAGGTTTCGACATCAGTTGTAGAAATTTAAAGTTTCAAGTTCATTAAGTTTGGATCGAAGGGTGATTCGTGTTTTGTTGTTGTTTGATGTGATTTGAGGGCTCGACTAAGTTCATATGGTGTTTTAGGACTGGTTGGTATGTTTGGTTGAGGTCCTGGTGGCCTCGGATGAGTTTCAGATGCTTAACGGATCATTTTGGACTCGCGAAGATAGCAGATTTTCTGGTCGCTAGTTTCCTTCTTCGCGTTCGCTAAGAGGAGCTGGAGGCAGGAGGAAGATTGTTCTTCACGTTCGCGAAGTGGGAGTCGCGTTCGGAAAGGGGTTGTTAGGCAGTGCATCGCGAACGCGAGATGGGCATCGCATTCGCGTAGAGAAAGTTGAGCGGCTGGGACCCCATGCCTTTTTGCCTACGCATTCGCGATGTTGGTCCTATGTTCGCATAGGGTTGAGATTAGTTGTCTTCGCGTTCACGACAAGGGTATTGCATTCGCGAAGAAGGACTTGCCTAGACAGAATATAAGATTTCAAAAACGAGGGTTTGGCCATTTTCATCAAACCTTGAGTTTGAGAGCTCGAATTTGGGTGAGATTTTGATGGAGTTTCAGAGACATTAATTGGGTAACGATTCTTCACTTGATTTTGGTTATATCCCACTAATCTATCACCGATTTCATCTTTTAATTTCGCATTTGGGTGGAAAAGTTGGGGAAAATAGGAAGTTCTTAAACTAAGATTTTGGGTTTTAATTGAGATTTTGATATCGGATTTGGATAATTTTTGTACGAGTGAACTCGTAAGTGAATGGGCTTTCGGGTTTTGTAACTTTCGTCAGATTTTGAGACGTGGGCCCGGGGACCGGGTCAAGCCAATTTCGGATTTTAGCTTATAATTTTGTGTTTTTCTTGTGAAATTGATTCCTTTAGCCTATATTAATTATATCGTACTGCTTGTGGCTAGATTCAGAGCATTTGGAGAATGATTCGAGTGGCAAAGGTATTTTGGAGTAGGATTTTGCGCAGTTTGAGATAAGTAACAGTCTTAAATCTGGTCGTGAGGGTATGAAACCCCGAATTTTGGTATGATGTGATTATTTTGGAGGTGACGCACATGCTAGGTGACGGGCGTGTAGGCGTGCACCATGGGGGATTGTGACTTGGTCCGTCTCTTGAGACTGTAAAGTCAAATAACTTATTGTTAAGTACATGTTCCCTTTGTCTTCTAGAAATTTGATTGCCACTCATGTTAGAAACCATGCGTAGGCCATATGTTAACACTGTCGAGACCCGCAGCGGATGGGTACTTGTTGAATTAGCTGCTATTTGTTGTCTTTTACTCAGTTACAGTTTTACTTGCGTGTCATATCTTTCTTTCCTCTTGTTTTCTTGTTGATACTTGTTATTACCTCTTTTGGACTGGTTTGTACCATTTCTGAGAGCCTGAGAGGCTGGAGAGGTTAGTGACTGAGATAGGGCCTGAGTGCCGAGATGTGAGCTATGTGAGTGTATATGGATTGGGTTGCACGCCGCAATGAGCCTGAGAGATGAATGTATATGGATTGGGTTGCACGCTATAACTAGCCTTATGGCTATTTATGGACTGTGGATCGGGTTGCACGCCGCAACGAGCCTTATGGCTACTTATATGATTGGATCGGGCTGTACGCCGCGACAATATAGCGCTTGGACTGAAAGAGCCCCTCCGGAGTCTGTACACCCCAGTAAGCGCAGGTACCTATTGAGTGTGATTATTAAGGGATGAGAGTCGAGTGTCTGAGCTATTGAGAGCTTGAGTGATTGTTACCTTTAAAGGTTGTATTTGTGTCCTTTGTTGCTGCACTTAGTTGAACTATGTTATTGTTCTGAACTTCTGGGAAGTAATATTGTATCGGGTTTATCTAAACTGAGTAAATGTACAACTGACTTAATTTATATTGCTGGAAATTGAATCATGTCTACTTTCATTGCTGAAACTACTGAAGTGAACAGTAATTTTATAGCTAGTCACTACTTCTCAGTTCCATATTTATTTTTGTTACTTACTGAGTTGGTTGTACTCACGCTACACGCTGCACCTCATGTGCAGATCCAGATGTATCCGGTCACGGAGGACGTTGATCTTGTACGTGGTTGAGTATCGAAGATTCACGAGGTAACTGTCGGTATTCACTGTCCTTGTCTCTCCTTTCTTGTTATTTTTCTTTTCTGTATTGGAATTTAGACACGGACTCTTATGGACACTATTTCTTAGACTGGTTATTTAAATGCTCATGACTTGGTGACACCCCGATGTTTGAGGCTATTTTTTCGCGTTGTATTTTGGGTTTAACTCCTGTCTTTATGAAAACTCTATCATATCAAGCTTTTGGTTTATTTTTGTGAAGCAACTGAAGTATTCTGAAAAAAGTCGGCTTGCCTAGTACCATCGATAGGCGCCATCACGACAGATTAGGGTTTGGGTCGTGACAATTAGGCCGAGACTTTTCACATTGAGTTGTTGGCAAGTTATTTGAAAAACGGTAATGGTTATATTCACTTTATGCTCATGTACTGTATTGTAAGCATGTGTCTCGTCATTCGATGATTTCCTTCCTTTCTTGTGGAGCGGGACGAACACCTCGGCAGTATAATAGATGCATCTCTGGTTCGTGCCGCCTGACCCTCGGCAGTGTACAAACTATTCTGGATTGGGCCGAACGATCTTTGCATAATCGTGCGTTATATCGCTGATAGTCCAAACATTCACGAGATTATCTTTCCACTGATGCCTTGCATCTTATACAGTACTTCCTTATCCGTTTGATATTGTCACTTGATAATTTTGAGCTGTTGAGATAGAATACGAGATTGAGAAATTGATATCGTTAAAAGAAATTTTGAAAGTTTGTGTTAGTTACAGTTTTACCTCACTACTACTCTTGTGCTTCTTATCTGTTTATGCTTTACCATGTTGATTTATTGAACCACTAGTAAGTGTCGATGTGAGATGCATTCCAGGCTACACATCGCACTCCACAAAGTCTCCATCGTACTATTTATTTTATCATGTCTCATTTATGTTCTAGACAGATGTTGTATTATTATTGCACTCCTTGGTAAATGCTCGTACACTTGTGACACTGGGTTTTGGGGTATACTAATTGATGCTTACGGTTCTGTACATTATTATCGCCTTTCATTTCTCTTATAAACTACAATTTTTTACATTCATGTGGATTTAAAAGTGTAAATTTCCTTTCTTATTAAAATTTGTGATTCTGAAAGTAATAAAATGAGTAATTAAATTGATCAATCACCGTTGGCTTGCCTGACGGCGGCGTTAGGCTCCATCACAACCTATAGTGGATTTTGGGTCGTGACAGCTTGGTATCAGAGCTCTAGGTTCACTGGGGTCTCACGAGTCATGAGCAAGTCTAGTAGAGTCTTGCGGATCGGTACGGAGACATCTGTACGAGTCTTCGATAGGCTACAAGGATGTTAGGAGCACGTCCCTTCTTGATTTCTCATCGTGCAATTTGATTCCCTTGAGGCTTATGCCTTTATTTCCTTCATACTCAATCTTAAACGACGTGAAGCATTTGTTATCAATTGGGCATCGTGGAGTTGTAATGATACTGCAGACGCGGTGTAGGATGGTTTTCCCTGCGTATTCGGGCAGGCTATTATCATCGCCTTGCGAAAGGATGTTCTGTTGTTTCAGCTCAGTGTCTGTATTTCCTATGGTTTCGAGGCTATGCACAGCTTATTATGATGTCCATGCATTGTTATCGCACAGTGTTAGTGTGATGGTAGGGTGCTTATTTATGGATCACGACAGTAAATAACTCGAAAGGAGGATTTCTCAGTTTATGGTTTTGAGGTTCGACATTTAATTCTAGCAGAGGAAAGGAAATCGGTTTATGGATGTTCAGGCTTAGGTTGATGGAGTAACGAGACTTGATATTTTTGGGCGTGGTGGAATTCTCAATTATGATGTGGTATCGTCGTCCTTGTTAAACGCATTAAGGTTCCTCGGTGTTATGGTCTTCTTCGATTTGCCTTCGGGGCAGGGTGCCGTAGAAGCGGTTGTCATAGATAGCGGTGTGTACCGGTTTCGAGATCGAATTGGTGTTTATAATGTTGATGGGTCGAGAAAGATGATCTTCCGAGTGGTTTAGAGTTAGTAAAAATTTATTAGTTCAGGTGCTACATGTATGGATTTGATTTGAGGCAACATTTGGGCAGCGAAGGATGGGGAAGGACATGGCGGAAGGTGTCTCGCGGTGGTTGAATTACTAGCAAGTCAAGTATGAAGAGCAGAGGTCGAGAAGTTGCTTAAAGGAGATGATTTAACCGAAGTGAGAGTGACATAGCATCATATGGATTTTGTGTTACGATAGCCGCATGCCTTGAGAAAAGCTTAGAGTGATTTGGGAATCGTGGTGGGAAGCGACTAGGTCTACAGATTTTATTTGAGATGGAAGCTACTGCACTGAGGAAGATTAAGTATGGCAAAGAGGAGTTTGCTTGAAATTAAGAGGGGTGTGAAAACTTGATTACCGTTTTTGGATGCAACGTGACTTCGACTTTGGAACATATTGTCTGAATTTGAGTTGATTTCAATGGGGAAAGAACAAACGTGTACAACAGGTGGACACACATGGGTTCAGGAGGGTTTACTGAATGCGTGGTAGTTGTACCCCTTGCAGCATCGTTGGGAGATGTCGACACGAAATTCCATATGTGGGTTATCACATGTGAGCAGGTTAGCGGTTGTGTGATATTAATGAAGCTCCTATGAATAATTCTACTTGCTACCCAGTAAGAGGTTGAATAAGTGATGGCGGTTGATGATTCGGAATATTCATGAAACGTAACTGTTACCCAGTAAGAGAAGGAGGAATCCTCGTGGGTTCTAGGTTTATGTAATTATAGTTTAAAGCTAAGTAGGGGAGCCACACCGTCTATGATTGGATCGCGTGGTTGTCTGCTTGTGCGATTTGTGGTTATCGGTGTATTGGTGGGTTATTATGACTAAGGAAAGAAAACATCAAGGGTAATTCAAGCAAAGAAATTGATAATTGTGTGTTATATTCCACCTTATCGATTCATGTGCAGGTTTTGGGAAGACTCAGAGTTTACGCTTCTTTTGGATGTGATGTACAAGGAAAAGAATTCAACCGGTTGCTTCTTTGAGAGGATGTTCATGTGCTAGCAGAGTATTGGAGTTTGGTTATATTAGGGACCAGGTCAGAGTGGGTGACTCTCAACAACAGTCCTAGTGGGTTCAAGAATTAAAGTGTAGTGCCTAATGATTTAGGGTCCGTTGTGTGGTTAAGGATCAAGTGTTTGTAGTGGATTATGAAAGGGGCTTGGAGTGTTCTATGTTATCATTGGCTCTGTGGTGTAGTATTAGAGGAAAGGGAGAAATAGCTTCAGATTCACGAAAGGTCTTGCAGAATGGGTGTACCAGTTAGAGATGCTATTGTGCACTTGAGAAGGGTATGAGATGGTTCATGGGTATTGAGACGATGTGGTCTCGCGATTCGGGTCACTCGGGATGAGTGCGGATTGAGTTCGTTATGTTTTGAATGGAGCTATTATTATTTCTAAGGCAAGTACAGAGTAAATTGAAAGAAGTTGGGTCGGTTAGTAATGGTTGAATCAGCATGATTGTGGCAATGATCAATTCCTTCGGCGTGTGAAGTTATACATGTGGTTTGTGGTTGTACGTGCGTGCTTGATAACCACCATAACTTGATTGATTGGGAGGTATTTGATTCAAATGGCCTTGTTGTGTAAATGTATTCCGGAAGAGTCATGGCGGTTTAGATCATGACTTGAGGTTTGTATTTTCTGTGATTTGGGAATTCAATTGCGTGTTGCATTGGTTCTTCTGAAATGAGCTAAGGTTTCTAGCCAATGAAGTGTTTATTCTACTAGTAGTTCAGGGTTTATGATGAATTATTATACTCTCGTGTAGCGGCATGATAGGTACAGTGAGCGGCATGAGAATTGAAAGTGGAGGATCAAGGTTGCAGTTCGGTGTTGATAAGAATGTCACTAGCTCGGATGAACAGGGAAAATTTTAGATGTTTAAAGGAAGCTAGCACTATCTTAGTGCCACTTGAGAATGGTGTCCGGGGTAAGAGGCAACGTGTATGGATTTGCGGACTCCTGGTTCGCTTTACAGAATTAGTATGGTTGGTGGTATGGAGGTACAGACTTTGCTACCTTGTGCGGAAGGTCGTGGGAGCGTGTCCCACGGGGAAATTTGTAAAAGTGTGACATGTTAGTCACTTGAATTTTAAGGATTGAAACCAAGTATGGAGATTCTGGTACTGTCGCTAATTTGAGATTTTATGCCTGAAAGGCACTCTATTCCTTAGGTTGTGGACTATGGGAGTTTGTTCCAGATTGGACGTCTGCTCGTGTGTGTCATGAATATGGCCATTGTGGATCCTTGAAAGGTTGTTGGCCCAATATGGTACGATCATAATTGGCTTGAGGTCCATTGGTGGGTCTAATGTGAATGTGTGCTTTACGTCAGGACAAATGTATTCATTCGACATAACATTACTTACAGAGGAGTGTTCGGGCATTGGATGTTATTCCCGTCGTCAGCTAATCCATGTAATACTCTATTGTGTAAGGTGGGTTGTGAGATGACTTGATTATTCACACGTATGTTGTTATCCCGTGTAGCTTGTGATGTTATATGAGCAAGATGACTCTCGAGATGCAGGTCATTTATTGCATCTAAGTCGTGCTTGGGTTTTCGAAGCGTATGGTGTTGTCCGTCTCCCCAAAATTGTATTATGCATTTGGCGTGCTTGTGGCTGACATTCAAGCATTTCGTAAGTATAAGCATTTCGGCTTGATGGGTGTTTCCTTATTGATTGTTATCTGCAGATCGGGTGACACGCCGCCACTGGTACATTGTTTAGATTGGGTGGCACGCAGCCACGGGTATGTTGTGTGGATCGTCTTGCGCGCCGCAATGATGTCATGTTTGGATCGGGTTGCACGCTATAACAGTGTCATATTTGGATCGGGTTGCACATCGCAACAGTGAGATGTTGAGTACGGTTCCCTATATCTATTCTTGTGTATTTTGTTTCTCATTCTCTGAGAAGGGTTCACATCATTTGTTCGACCGTTTTATTCGTTACGCGGGCTGTGTAGTTCTTTTCCATAGTTCGTTCCTCTTTATGTGTCACATTCGAGTTTGTAGCTTGTTGGCGCATTGATGGCGTCATACTAGGTTTTTGGTAGTGTTTGAGATGGCTTATTGCCTGAGCAGCTTGTACTGGGTGAGACGAGGTTATTGGGCATGGGATTAGTGAGATCAGAGCTATGTATGGTATATTAAAGAGAAAATATCATTATTCAGTTCAGAATGAGGTAATGGTTCTTGTCAGGAGGAGAGACTCCATGATTTGTTGATTCGGCAATTGGTTATTAGTTTCTACACTTCTCTTCCGTCGTGGCAGTATTGCGAGAATTGGATCAGGGCTTATATGTGTTATGAGGTGTATTAGGGGCACCGAGTTCGTGGAATTACAACTATTATGGTCGGAGGATGTTATTATGTTCAAGTGACTTATGTGGTGCATAGTGTGATTTCAGCGGAGGAGCATAGTCATGCTGGGTGTAGTGTCTGGTGATTGATGCGATGTTTGTATGTCAGAATCGGGTCTCGTGGAAAAATATGGATGTTGGAATTTGATTCTAAAGATTGTTAGCTAAGGTTATAGGGAGGATCTTCAGCCTGGCTCGAGCTAATGTGCTCAACTGGGTTGTGGTGGCCCGGGTAGATGCACGAGGTGTTAAGCCGTGACTTTGGACAAATTCGGAGCAGTCCTTAGCACGTTTGAGGACGAACGTATGTTTAAGTAGGGGAGAATGTAACGACCCGATCAGTCGTTTTGAGCTCTACCGCGTTGTTCGGCAATTTGAGGCTTTGAGTAGCTTCACTTCAGGTATTATGACTTGTACATGTGGCCGGAATTGAATTTCGGGAAGTTTGGAGTTGATTTGGAAAGAAAATTCTAAATTCGGAAGCTTTAAGTTGGAAGAGTTTACCAGGGTTTGACCTTTGAGTAAACGACCTTGGAATCGGGATTTGAAAGTTCCAATAGGTTCGTATGATGATTTCGAACTTGGGCATATGTTCAGGTTGAGTATCGGGTGGTCCAGAAGCATGTCAAAGCTTATTATGGAAGGTTGGAATTTTGAAGGTTTAAGAATTTCCTAAGTTTCGTTTAAAGTAGCTTTGGTGTTATCGATGTCCGTTTGGGGTTCCGAGCGTTGAAATGCTTGGCATCATTTCGGAATGCTTTGATATGATTCGAACGCGTTCGTCGAAGTTTGGAAGTTTGAAAGTTTAAAGAAGGTTTCGATTGTTGGTTTGAGATTTGATGTTGTCGGGCATGATTCGAGGCTTGACTAAGTCCGTATTGTGTTTTGGGTTGTATTGGTACGTTTGGATGGGGTCCCAGGGGCCTCGGGTTTGAAATCGATTGAGAACGGATTGAAACTTGGAATGAGGACCTGGTGATGCTGCTGAAGTCTGGTGCCATCGCATCTGCAGAAGGAGTGGTCGCAGGTGCGCAGGGTCCATCGCAGGTGCGATTTTCATGGAGGAAGTCTGGGAGCACCGGTGCGAGGAAACTTCTGCACCTGCGAAGCCGCAGATGCGAAGAAGATATCACAGAAGCAGAGGATGGCCAAGAAGGTTTGGGCCGCAGAAGAGGGCCTGGTCATGCAGGTGCGTGAGCGTAGAAACGCTTGAGGCCCGCAGAAGCGGAAGCGCGGGTGCGCTACTTGGGGTGCAGAAGCGATGTGCTTCTAGCAGTGGGCTTCCGCAGAAGCGAGATTTATTCTCATAGAAGCGAGCTCGCAGGCGTGCAAATGGGTCCGCAGATGCGAGGTACGCACGAGGTGACGAAAGTCCGTACATAGCTAAGGCATGTTTATGTCCGGGTTGACTTAGTTGATTTACGTACTCATGCTACACTTCTGCACTAAATGTGCAGGATCTGACAGGTTCATTTGGTGATCATCTTGGTGTGTAGGCATAGCTGTTGAGGAGACTTTATGTGAGCTGCATTCCAGGCTATGCATCGCAGTCCACAGAGTCTCCATCGTTCTATTTATTTTATCCTGTCTCATTTACATTCTAGACATATGTTGTATTATTATTGTACTCCTTAGTAAATGCTCATGCACTTGTGACACCGGATTTTGGGGTATACTAGTTGATACTTACGGTTCTGTATATTATTATCGCCTTTCATTTCTCTTATAAACTATAATTTTGTACATTCCCGTGGATTTAAAAGTGGAAATTTCCTTTCTTATTAAAATTTGTGATTTTGAAAGTAATAAAATGAGTAATTAAATTGATCAATTACCGTTGGCTTGCCTGACGGCGGCGTTAGGCACCATCACGACCTATAGTGGATTTTGGGTCGTGATAGTGTCGAAAGCCTTTTATTAAAAATGTGACCCCCGTCGCTTATAATTGCACGTGGAGTACTAAACCTTGTGAAAATATTCTTCTCCAAGAAATCCACCACACTTCTCGCCTTATTGTTGGGTAAATCAACGACCTCAACCCATTTGGACATATAATCCATCGCGACCAAGATGTAGGTGTTTCCACAAGAATTCACAAAAGGTCCCATGAAGTCAATACCCCACACATCAAAAATATAAATCTCCAAAATGGTAGTGAGAGGCATTTCATTTTTCTTTGAGATTCTCCCGACACGTTGACATTCATCACATATTTTCAATAACTCACTTGCATCCTTGTAAAGAGTGGGCCAATAGAAACCACAACTAAGAACTTTGGTTGACGTTCTCACTCCACCATGTTTACTACCATATGGAGAATAATGACAAGCCCCAAGAATTTCACCTTGCTCTTCATTTGGTACACATCTTCTAATCACCCCATCAGGTGCAAATCCGGAATAGGTATAGTTCATCCCAATAATAAGCTTGACAATCCCGTTTGAGCTTCTTCCTTTGTTTTGAAGAGAACGCATCCAGAATGATTCCACACATAAGAAAATTTGCTAGATCCATAAACCACGGCACCTCCTTCATTGAAATTGCCAAGAGTTGCTCATTGGGGAAGGAGTCATTGATTTTAAGGCAACATACGGCCTCCCCTCCTCCTCCAAACGAGACAAGTGGTCCGCCACTTGGTTTTCACTCCCTTTTCTATCTTGGATGTCAATATTAAATTCTTGCAACTATAATACCCATATCATCAACTGAGCTTTGGAGTCCTTTTTGCTCATAAGGTAATGAAGCGCCGCATGATCCGTGTGGACAATGACTTTTGCACCCATCAAGTATGGGCAGAACTTCTCAATTGCAAACACGATGGCAAGCAGGTCTTTCTCTATAATAGTATAGTTGACTTGGGCACTATTCATGGTCTTACTAGCATTGTAGACCGGATGAAAAATCTTGTTGATAGGTTGCCCCAAACCAGCCCCAACCGCTACGTCACTTGCATCATACATGAGTTCAAAAGGCACACTCCAATTTGGTGTGGTGATGATGGGTGTAGTTGTTAACTTGAACTTTAACAATTCAAAAACTCTCATGCAATCATCGTTGAAGTTAAACTTAGCATCCTTCTCAAGAAGCTTTCACAACGGGTTCACAACCTTAGAGAAACCTTTGATGAAATGCCGGTAAAACCCAACGTGGCCTAAGAAACTCCGCACACCCTTCACCGAAGTTGGAGGTAGAGGTTTAGAAATCATCTCAATTTTTGCCTTGTCAACTTCAATTCCATTCTTTGAGATTTTGTATCCAAGGATAATGCCTTCCTCGACCATGAAATGACATTTCTCCCAATTGAGCACCAAATTTGTTTCTTCACATTTAGCCAACACTTTATCCAAATTTGCAAGACAATCATCAAAAGAATGTCCAACCACCGAGAAGTTATCCATAAAAATTTAAAGGTAGTCCTCGACCATGTCCGTGAAAATAGCCATCATACACATATGAAAAGTCATTGGTGCATTACACAAACCAAATGGTATCCGCTTGAAAGCAAAAGTACCATAGGGATATGTAAAGGTTAGTTTTTCTTGATCTTCCGGAGCAATGAGAATTTGGTTGTAGCCCGAATACCCATCAAGAAAGCAATAGAAAGCACGTCCGGCCAATCTATCGAGCATTTGATCTAATAAAGGAAGTGGAAAAAGATCTTTCCTTGTGAATTTGTTGTGCTTGTGATAGTCCATACACACCCTTCAACCGGTCACTGTTCTTGTAACAATCAACTCATTCTTGTCATTGGTGACCACCGTCATGCCCACTTTCTTTGGGATACATTGAATCAAAGAAGTCCATCAACTATCGAATATGAGGTAGACAACCCTGACATCCAACCACTTGATAATCTCTTTTTTGACAACTTATTGCATAGTCTCATTGAGTCTCCTTTGATGTTCAATAGATGGTTTGGCGCCATCCTCCAATTTGATCCTATTCATGCAAAAGGCGGGGCTTATCCCCCGAATATCCACCAAGGTCCACCCAATAGCCTTCATCCTATTTTGTAGCACCGCCAATGTGGAATCTACCTGCACGTCAAACAAGAGGAAAGAATAATCGATAAAGTAGAACAAGAACCAAGAAATTCATACCGAAGATGTGAAGGCAATGGCTTCAACTCCAAGGTAGGAGACTCTTTAATAGAAGACTTCGTAGGAGGAGTTGTCTTATTTTCAAGATCCAAGGACAATTTCTGGGGTACATAGTTGTATGACCCCATTCCTTCCAAAGAGTTCACACATTCCATGAAGCTATCCATCTCGTCATCATCAAAGTTGAGCAAGACAGCCTCCAACATATCACCAAAATTTATTGTAGCACTTATTTCATCAACAATAACATCGGTCACCTAGTCTACAAAAGAACACACCTCATTTCTATTTGGTTGCCGCATGCACTTACACACATGTAATACCACTTTTTCATCACCAACCCGGAATGTAAGTTCTCCGGCTTCAACATCACAAAGAGCCTTCCCTGTAGCAAGGAAAGGTCTTCCAAAAATAATTGGTACTTCATAATCAACCTCACAATCTAGAATGACAAAATCTGCTGGAAGAATGAATTTATCAACACAAACCAAAACACCTTCAATTACACCCAAAGGCCTCTTCATAGTACGATCGGCCATTTACAATCTCATAGAGGTGGGTCTTGGTTGCCCAATTCTCAAAGTCTTGAAAACCGAATTGGTCATCAAATTGATATTTGCCCCAAGATCCCAAAGAGCTTTAGAAAACTCGGCAATTCCAATTGTACAAGGAATCGTGAAAGCACCGGGATCCTCCAACTTAGAAGCCATTGAGTGCATAATCTCACTCACTCAATTGATGAGTGATTTTAATGGTTTCAAATTTCATTGGCCGCTTATTTGTCATAAGATCCTTCATAAACTTTGCATAACCGAGTATTTATTCCAAAGCTTCAACTAATGGTACATTGATTGAGAGACTCTTCATCATTAAAATGAACTTCTCGAATTGATTCTCACCATTTTGATTGGCAAGTCTTTGAGGGTATGGAGGTGGAGGCTTAGGTAATGGTGCCTTAGCCTTTTGCACTACCGGCTCCGGTATGTCAATAATGTGTTCCTTTGACGGGTTCACCTCCTCTCGAGTCTTCCACACTATCATCAATATCAATCCGAACTTTATCATTAGGCTGCACCACATTGTTCGGGAGCTCCTCTTCTTGCATCACTTGTTCATCATCAACAAGTTGCCTTTGACTTGGGGTGGGTGCATTCCCACCTCTTCCACTTCTTATGATAACTGCCATGGTATGCCCGTGTTGTTTCCACCCTTTGGGTTTACTACCGTGTCACTTGGTAGTGCCCCCATAGGACGAGAATTTGGAGCTTGAGAGATTTTCCCCATTTGAACTTCTAAGTTACGGATTGACGTGTTGTGTGAGGCAAGTTGGGCATCCGAATCGGCATTCTTTTCCATCACTTGCTTGAACATATTTTTAATATACCCCATCTCATTATTTGAATAACTTGAACCATGGGAAGGCTAAAGAGGCAGGTTGCTCGGTTATTGGTACATCAGGAGCCTTTGAAAATCTGACCCACGATTGCCTTGGTTGTTATTCAATCTGCCTTAATTGTTACTCCCCCCCCCCCC
>AWOL01S0152170.1:23410-46127 GCA_000715115.1 Nicotiana otophora
CTTCATTGTTGTTGTTATGCCAATTTCCTTGATTGTTGTTGTTATGCCAATTTCCTTGATTGTTGCCTCCACTCCAATTTCCTTGACTGTTAGAATTCCAATTGCCTTGATTATTTTGAGGTCGTCATTATTATTGGTTTGGGCCTTGGAAGTTGTTTCTTTTCCCTTGCAAATTGTTCACATATTGCACTTCATCTTCTTATTCATTATAGGAATCATCTTGCTCAAAACTACCATCTTCTTGCACATAGTTCTCCATTCGATTTTGCTCTTGTGCACCCTTGGTCCTCCTCTTGTTCACCATAATGTTCACTCCCTCCTTGGCATTGACTTGCTTGGGATTTTGCACTTGATTCAGATGGGCCTTTGCTAGTTGCGTCATGGTGGTTGTAAATTCGGCAATGACTTGCTCATGGTCTTGCAATGCTCTGTGAAGATGGATCATGTTTGGATCACCTTGTGAAACATTGGCCCGGGATTGCCAAGCCGACGACGTTTCCACCATCTTATCCAAAATTTCACACACCTCCGCATAAGGCATAGTCATGAAGTTCCCACCAGCAAGTTGATTCACTACACATTGGTTAGTTGTGTTAATCTCACTATAGAAGGTTTGTTGAATCATGTTTTTCGTCATATCATTGCTTTGACCATAGTTCTATAGCGTTCCCATATCTCGTGTAGTGGTTTATTCTGCTCTTGCTTGAATGCCAAAATCTCATATCGAAGTGTAGCCATGTGCCTGGGAGAGAAAAACTTAGAAATGAACTTTTCCGCCAGCTCATCTCAGGTGTGAATGGAATGATTTGGTAATCATTCCAACAATCTAAAGATTTCCCCCGTAGAGAGAAGGGAAAAATCCTTAGCCTCAATGCATGCTCGGAGACATTTGCTTGCTTGTTCCCCCAACAAGTATCCACAAATCCCTTCAAATGTTTATACGCTTTTGAGTTGGAGCACCGGTGAAGGAACCCCGTTGCTCAAGCAAAGTGAGCATCACATTGGTGATTTGAAAGTTGCCCGCCCTAAAACGGGGAGGGACTATTGTACTAGCATATCCTTCATTGGGTAACACCCGGTGTGGAGTTGCTCGTGGTGGAGGTGGGAGTGAATCGGGTACATTGTCATGAGGCACCCTCCCTCTTCAGTTGGCTTGAGGTTCAAGAGGTACCTCCTCAACTTGCTCATCCTAGGCGTCCACATCCCCCAAAGGAATATTTTTGAGATCATTGTTTGCCGCCATAGTTGTACCTAAAATTGTTTCACACAAGTTAGTAACACAGAAGGAAAAGAATATATTCCAAAAACAAATCCAAATATATAGCTAACACCGTTTTCACTCCCCGGCAAAGGCAGCAAAAATTGATGACGTCCACAACATACCTTGATAAGAGATATGATACAGTTGTATGCAATATAAATTACCCAACTATGAGTCGGGGTCGAATCTACAGAGAGTTAAGAGTATATATTTGAAGAAATCGAATGGATTAACTAAATTTGCACTTGCAGAAAGAGTTTGGATTTCTATATCTACTATTACTCTAACAATTGTGAGCTAAGGAAAATAAACTAGAAATGAATATTTTCGGTGTTTTTCCAAATAGTATAAAATCCTAGGGATGTGACCATGACTAAGATGTTCTCCTAATGGGTTAAATACGTTAATACTTATTTTGTTGATTGGGGTGTGTTATAGCTCTCAACTCTACGTTACCCACTCAATACCTCTCGGTCAAGGAGTGATTTTGCCTAATTTGGCCTTTTCAAGTCCAAATGGGCATCAAATAAAATAGTTGATATGAGCTTAAGTCAGGTTCTTACTATCTCTAGTTTGAACCCTTTAATTAGGTCAATCAATCTCTCAATTAACTTAATTCGTTGTTAGCCAAGTTATCCTAGACTATGTCTCTCTTTCTCAAGTAGAGACTAAGTCAAAAAGGCATGAATTAATGTTTGCAACCATTGATTCTAAAATTGAACCATGAACTAGGCTAAATAATCAACACCCAATCATAAACAAGCATTAAATTAAATACCCATAAGGTTTACACACTAGGGCTAGGTCACAACCCTAGTAAAAATCTAGCTGCTCATAGTGGGTATTGAAGCAAATAAACAAGCAATGCAAATAAAACCCATAATCAAAGATTAAATTGATGAAGTATAATGTTTAAACACTAAAATAATCAAAAACTTCCTAAAATGGCAAAAGGTAACGGCTACAGCAACTTTCTACTTTGAAACTTGACCTAAAATTATGAAACTCGTCTATTTATAGTGGGCCAAAATTCGCTGACAAAAATGCCCCTCGGGAGGTTCTGCGGCAGTACAATTCTATGTGCGGTCCGCAGATTTCTTGAGTTGGCAGGAGATGGAATTATGCACCCACACATTTTTGGATTGTGACTGCAAAGTATCTTCTGCGGCCGCACAATTCTTGTGCGGTCCGCACTTCAGCAAGGCGTCAAGCTTGGTCTTCTGCACACTCTTTAAACTTGGAATTATTTATCAGTGCAGACCCTGTTCTACGGTCACACATCGGTCAAAATCCTGTTGGGTTATGTTGCTTGGTTTGCGGCGGCAGATGGAATTTTGTGGTCCGCAATTTCTTCTGCAGACCGCATTTCTTTGCCTCTGTGCCCTTTAATGCCTTGTGTTTTGGAATACTCCTTTTTGAGTCAAATTTCATCATGGTAGACCAAACTTCCAACATTCCTGCAATTTTAACAATTGCATTAGTTTCGGAAATGTAAATCAATATTTTCGGACTAAAACAAAAGCAAAAAGGTGCTAATTAGTAGTCAAAATCCCCACTTATCATATAACTGTCATATCTGCATGCGACCATGCAAAAAAATTGATATTAAATTTATGAAATTCAATAAATCCAGACCTGAGCTTGGGGTGTAGTCCTGTCCCCAAGTAGAACTTCCTCTCCAAGAATTTCTTGAACAATGCGACTTGTTCAAGTTCTTTCGCCGTGGATTTTATTGCGTCTGTTTCTTCTCATACCTGAAAATATCTTGGTACCTGATAGAATTCCGACGACTCCTCCCCCTGGTTAACTTCGCTCGGCTCGAGAGCATATGCTGTTTCCTGTAATTACTACATCGCATGCTCCTTCCCTTTGCTACTGAAAACTGATATCGTATTCATCTCCCTTGTTGCCGGTTGATTGCCTTTTATTTGTTTAATTCCCTCGGGAGTTGGGAATTTCAGCAACTGTTGATATATTGATGGAACAACCTTTATTTCGTGCAACCACGGTCTCCTCAGGATAATATTATAGCCCATATCACTGTCCACCACCTCGAAAAGGGTCATCTTCATCACCCCATTGGCATTCATGGGCAGCAAGATCTCTCCTCGGGTTGTCACACTTGCTAGATTGAACCCGACGAGGAGTTTTGTGGCCGGAATTATACTTTCGGTGAGCTTGGGTTGCTTCAACACTCTCCATTGGATGATGTTTGCTGAACTCCTGTGTCCACCAAAACACGTTTAATTTTCAAATCTAAGACATTTAAAGAGATTACCAATGCATCATTATGTGGTAGCAGCAGTCCATCTGCATCTTCCTCCGTGAAAGTAATGGCGTCCTCAGCGACTTCTCAGAGTCTCTTGTTGTGGGTCACTGAGACCTTTGTCTTTTTTGCCGCTGAGAATGTCACCCCATTAATCTTGTTTTCCCCAAAAATCATGTTAATCGTTAAGCCCGGGGGATCTTCTCCTGCTTTTGAAGGTTCTGCATTATCACGATTGCGACTGTAGTTGTTTTTAGCTTGGTCACTTAAAAACTCTCTCAGATGACCTTTTTTCAGCAATGTCGCCACCTCATCGCGCAGATGCCGACAATCCCATGTCCGGTGACCGTTGGTCCCATGATATTCGCACCATAAATTAGGATCCCTTTGGCTGGGACTGGATATCATTGGCTTCAAGAACCGTGCCTCTTTGATGTTCCTCAGAGCTGATACCAGCTCCACCACAGACGTTAAAGTTGTACTCAAAAAGCCTAGGATAGGAGGAATCTCGAGAACGTGATGTCTCTTTATCCTACAATGACCTATTATTCCGGTCACGATCGGTTATCCTATTAGTAGCGAATCTATCCACCGATGAAAAAGCGCTGTCGCGTCCTTCGGTCCTTTCATAGGGCAGAAACCGACCCCTTGAAGACCGTCGATCTGATTTGAAATCATCTCTTGACTTCTCTTTATTCTTCTCCTAGTCCTGACCCTTGGTTGATATCGAGAAACCGAGCTGATCATCCTCAATTCTTATCTTTGATTTGTACCAGTTGTGAACATATGCCCATGTTGTTGCCTGGAACTCGAGCATAATTTCCTTCAATTTTTGGGAAGCATCGGAACTCCTCAGATTTAGACCTTTAGTGAATGCTTCTGCTGCCCATTCATCTAGTATGGCCGGTAGCAGCATCCTTTCCTTCTGGAATCTGGTCATCAACTCATGTAGCAATTCAGACTCTCCTTGTGCAATCCTAAATATGTCGGCCTTTCGGGCATATACCTTTCTGGCTCCGATAAGGGCCTTAATGAAATAATCCACGAGCATCTCGAAGGAGTCTATAGAATGCTCGAGCAAGAGTGAGTACCATGTTAGGGACCCCTTCGTGAGGGTCTCCCCAAATGTTTTCAATAAAACTGACTCAATCCAGTGCGGAGCTAAATCATTGCCCTTCCCCGCCATTGTATAGGTGGTGATATGCTCTTGGGGATCTTAAGTCCCATTATACTTCGGTACATCTGACATTTTGAACCGCTTTGGGATCAACTCTGGTGTCGCACTCGGTTTGAACGACAACTGGGTGTACTTCTTTGAATCCGGTCCTTTTAGTATGGGTGGGGCGCCCGAAATTTGATCCATTCGAGCATTTATTTGCCTCATAAACCGCATGAGTTTAGTTGTAAAGGGATCGTTCTCATTGTTGTTGCCGGAACCACTATCGTTCCCCCCGACCCTGTCAAAGCCGACTTCACCCCTTGAGGTGTTGTTATCGACCCTTTACGTTGTTTGATTTGCGGGAACACCCGGAGGAACTGGACCTCGTCCATTTGCGTTGTTGGAAGCACCCGACAACGCCTGCCTTAATACCGTCATGACCTGATCCTGCCGCGAGAGATGGCCCATAATAGCCTTTTGTTGCTCCCTAAGGAACCTTACTATTTTGACGACGTGCTCGTCTTCAGGATCATTTGGAATTGCCTCTCGAACATGTTGTGGATATTTCCCATCGTGAATCGGCGTGGCCTCATCCCCCTCGTTATAGGTATCACTGATGGAATCTTCGTATTGAGGCTAATATCCTTGGGCCTCAACATTGTGTGTGATGTTGGCATCGTTATCTGCTATTTTTAATGATTTTATCTAAGAACAAAGAATCAAACAAGTTAGTAATAGATGCAGGGATCAATTCAATTACACAACTGTCTAAGTCTCACAATGGGCGCCAAACTGTTTACCCGTAAAATGGTACAATTGAATTTATATGTGGTTTATAGATAAGTGAATCGATTTGATCCTAAAATAATAAATGAATTAGACAAAAATGCAAGAATTAGCCTTAAAATCGAGATAAGACGATAGAGATCTTAAGCTCGGGAACAGGGCTTTCGGAGGAAGTATAAATAAGCAAGAAAGTAAAATGTTATTCAGCTTTGAACAAAATGTAGTATATGCTTGTTAGAAAATTCGTGTCCCTTACAATGATTGTAGAGATCACTATTTATAATTGTACCTTGGGAACAAGGTCTTAGGATCAAGCCCCTCTTAAATGACAACTATGAGGGCCATTGAAGAATGTGTAACGGTAGGAATTAAATGTCTTATTCTCTTTAACGGGCCGTGCACTTAATGATATAGAATATTCTTCATTAAATGCTACTAGGTGGTTGGTATTTACTTCACCTTTATGAATATCTTTCTCTCTGATAACAAGCGATATCATTGCTCTCGGGCCCGATTGTCTTCTATCTCCGGCTCCACGTGTCACTTTCTCATGCGAACATTAAATATAAATATATTTTACCCAATACAATACTGACAAGGAGATTAAATATAAATTTAAGAGGATTTGATGATTCAATATGAGAAGCAATACCCACTCAAGCAAGCAAATGAATCACAAGTCTTCTTGTACTTAAAAAAGACTCTGAGAAATGTTTTGCTCAAATAGAGGCGGATTCATGATTTAAATTTACTTATACCGTTAAAACTATGAATTCAAATTTAATATTTATTACAATTTTTGGGGGTATATATATATACACACACGCACCCCACTACAAAACATGGCCGCACGTGCGAGTTGCCCCGCACATGGTTCAAGTGGTGAAGGCCTGCTCTTTCACGCTTAGCAAGCGCTTCATGTAGCCAATACTGCTAGCCTATTGGCTAAATCCAAGCTTCAACTGCTCTTTTGGCCGCCTTAATCCGTCACCCAAGATCCAAGTCATCACCAACAAAGATCTCTTGATTCCTCGCAGCAGGACCAGTTTGGAAGCAAGCTACCTCTTGCTTATCTCACCTTCTTCCTTCAGCTAGTGAGCCTTCGCTATTTGGATCGTCTTCTGCCTAATGTGGTAACCCCATATTTTGGTATGTGTGTGTGTGTATATATATATATATATATATAGATGCACACATATAGACGCGCGCACACACATACAGACAAGGGAGTACCGAGTAGGATTCATAATATATAAAAACAATCTCAAAATTACTGAGAATTTGTGCCCATCAATATTTCTGGTTGTAACATAGAATATTTACTCGAAGCTTGAGCGTAAATCTAGAATAATTTATATTAAATAAAGATATTAAATTCTATGCTATAATAGACCTACCAATTTATTTAATTACCTAGAACAAAATAGAAGAAATATTTTAATTTACATGGAAATTAATTATATTTAGTAGGAAGGTTATTATCATATATGCTAAGTAGAATATAATTTCAGTATTAAAACTAAAATTGGACTACTAATGAAAATTAGACTCTTTATATTAAGATAAACTCATAACCAACGGCTAATTACATCCGCCTCTGAGTTTGTATATCCATCAGTAAGAGAGACAACTTTGTATTGAATTGAAACGGAAATATGAACTTTAAAGAATCAACCCTATATATACTCATTTGAAAGAAAAATCCCGAACGTTTTAGTGTGAGAAAGGTTAGGCAATTGTTGATTGTAGTGACCAAGTTAAAAATTATAGTATGTGTTGTTTTTGTCGACTTAAGATCAAAGGCAAATGTTCGTGGTGCCCATGTAAAACTACTCATTACTTGATCTCGAGGATACGATTCTATTGAGAATATTGACTATACATAAGCATTGTATTAATTACTTCTTTTGTTGATTCTTTGTAGAGTTGTTAATGAGCTATTAGCTGTTAAATGACAAATGTCAGTTGGTTAGATTAGTTAGGGAGTTAGTCAGCATTTAATTATATAAATAGTGACAAATATAATTTTCCTAATAGAGTTGATTTCATTTCCTCTCAACTCCACTTCGGGAAGCTTCAGTACATTCTCTTCTCTCTTCTCTTCATCCCCTTACTCCTCTATTAGAGCTCTTATCGAGCTCATGTCCTCCATTAATTCTTTAACATTTATCTTGGTATCAGAGCTCAGGCATCAATCCTGCAGCCTTCTCCTTCTGATTCACTCTCAGTTTTGCTCAGATAGGAGTTACTCATTGAATTTGGGGAAAAAATAGGTTTTTTGTGTAAGGATAGATCAATTGGCTAATTCGTCATACTAATTCGCTTCTCGCCGATAACAATTTCAACTTCGATAAGTCAAAAACATGGCTGGAGATGAGGAAACGTCGATGGCAGATAAGGCAACCCTAGATTCTACTAATCCGCTATACATGCATCCATCAGAAAGTGTCGGATCTATGTTGGTGCCGGTGGTCTTTGATGGAACCGGCTACAGATCCTAGAGAAGAGGAGTCCTTAGAGCCCTTTCAGTGAAAAACAAAGTAGGCTTCATCACCAGAAAGTGTAAGAAGCCAGATTCTAGTTCTGCTACTCTCCACCAGTGGAAGCGATGCGACGACATGGTGATCTCATGGAAAACTCACTCTTTAAAGACCTAACAGATAGTCTATAATATGTTAATGATGCTAGGGAACTTTGGCAAGAATTAGAAGACAAATATGATCAGACTAATGGCTCCAAGTTGTATCAGCTCCAAAAGGAAATAAATGACCCAAGTCAAGGAAGTTTAGACATCACTAGATACTATACGAAAATGAAGAAACTCTGGGAAGAACTCAAAACTCTAAATGCACATGCTAGGTGTGCTTGCCAGTGTACCAGGGGAGCAAAAGAAAATATGTACAAAGCTGAGCAGAACAGAAGGCTAATCCAATTCTTAATGGTCCTAAATGAAGTATATATTGTGGCGAGAGGAAGAATTACAATGATGAATCCACTTTCGACTATAGATCAGGCCTTCTCTATCCTCATTCAGGAAGAAAAGCAAAGAGAAGTTAGGTCAAACAATCAATTTTTGATGGACTCTGCTACCTTAAATACAAACGGACCAGGAAAAAACAATTTTAGAACAAATTATACTCAACAGAGAAATGGTACTACAAACAATAGATATAGAGGAAGTCATTTTTTCAATAGACCTTGCTTGTTCCGTGAATACTGTAAAAGGCCAGGGCACATTAAGGATAAATGTTATAAACTTTATGGATTTCGCAGAATTTTAAATTCAACAAGGGAAAAAGAGTTGCAGAAAATGCGTTTGGGTCATCAAGTGAGGGAGCTACAGTTAGAGAATATGGAAACAACCTTCAGAATCAGGAGCAAGGTCGGACTATGCACAATCTGATCAAAGAGCAATATGGATAACTGCTTAGCATCTTGGAAAGTTTTCAAGGTGGAGGAGACAAATCTGGAAGTACCAACATAAACTGAGGAGTTGTAAACTTTACAGGTATTTCAGCATGCTCTATTTCTTTTTATTCTAGTGATCAATTATGTGAAAGTTCAAAATTATGTGTTGATTCTTGGATACTCGATTATGGAGCCACAAACCATATGACCTACAATAAGTCACTACTAACCAACATCAGGACTCTAGTTTACCCATAACTAGTTACCTTGCCTAATGGATACATAATAAAGGTGACTCTAATTAGTGATGTGATCCTCAGTCCTAAGTTTAGCCTTAGAAAAGTCCTCTTTGTGCCTAGCTTCAAATTCAATTTAACATCAGTCCATTCCTTAACAGTGCAACTTGATTGTATTGAGGTATTTACTAAGTTTATGTGCATACTTCTACAGGGCCCTTTACTGAAGAGGCCACTAGAGATTGGTCTATACTTCCACTGCTCAAACACCTACAATTCTGGTTTAGGTCTACCTGACACATCTAGTTCACTTTTTTCTTCTCATATTACAGATAAAAATAAGTCACATTCTGCTATTCCTGTTGCATATACTTTTACTGTTCCATCTCATACTAGTAATGAGAATAATTCACTTCCACATTCACATCACTCTGTAATAACACATCCAGCAATAAAAGTGATTCATGTATCTCTAATATTTCTTTGGTTTCTGAGAACACGGTTAATCTCTTGTGGCATAATGATTAGGATATGTACCTTTTGTCAAAATAAAAAAAAATTCCTTTATATCAGTTACATTTGCATCCAAACAATCTTTCCTTTGGCATATATGACCAATGGCAAGACAAACTAGACTACCCTTCCCAGAAAGAACAACGTTTATCACTAAGATTTTTGAACTATTACACATTGACCTATGGGGACCTACCATGTTACAACACATGATTGATATAAATACTCCATCACTCTTGTGAATGATTATAGCAAGTCCACATGGAGTCACCTGCTAAGCTGCAAAAGCAATGTCCTTCACACAATTAAGGCTTTTTCTGCCATGATAGAGAACCAATTCAACACTACTATTAAGTCTATAAGAACTAATAATGGCCTTGAGTTCACCAATTCTGAAGCCACTTTATTCAATCAATCAGAGGGTATTGTACATCAGAAAATATGTCCATATACACCACAATAAAATGGTGCAGTGAAAAAAATATATAAATATTTGTTGGAAACATCTAGGGCACTCTTATATCAATCTAAACTTAACCTGCAATACTGGGGAGAATGCATCTTGACCTTCACCTATCTGATAAACAAACTACCTTCATCCTCACTCAAAAATAAATGCATATTTGAGTTATTGTACCAAAAAAAACCAAATTACTCCTATCTTAGAAGCTTTGGATGTCTCTATTTTCCTACCACTCTCAAAACCTATAAAGATAAGTTTGAACCAAGGTCTATCCCTCATGTTTTTGTAGGGTATCCTTTTGGGACAAAAGGTTATACGGTCCTAGATCTAGCCACGAAGAAAATACATGTTTCAAGAGATGTAATATTTTATAAGAATGTGTTTCCTTTTGGAGGATCAGTGGTGTTTGTAATTGTGTATGTTGATTATGTTCTCATCACATGAACTCACCTACAAGAGATTAAATGTTTGAAAGTATTTTTGCATGACACCTTCAAAATAAAGGACCTAGGGAGACTTTATTATTTTCTAGGTTTGGAGATTCAATACAGAGATAATGGAGTGTTGATGTCACACAAAACGTTCATCGTGGACCTCTTAAAAGAATTTGGTTGTGTAGACTGTCCTATCATATGCTCGCTCTCCTCTGGATCCCTCTGTGAAATTGAAAGCTAATGAATGGCCCTTATTGACAGACCCTTCTTACTACAGGAAGTTAAATTGGAAAACTAAATTTTCTCACAAATACTAGGCTTGACATAACCTACAGTGTACAACGTCTCAGTCAATACATGCAAGGTTCCAGAGAGCCACATCTAAAGGCTGCATATCATGTTCTGAAGTACCTGAAAGGTGATTCAAACTTAGGGATATTTCTTACCAACAGTGCAGATTATAAAGTCAAAATTTTCTGTGACTCAGATTGGGTAACTTGTCCCCAGTCCAGAAAATCAGTTAGTGGATACATTGTATTGCTTAGGGACAACCCCATTAGCTAGAAATCAAAGAAATTTGCATAATTAACTGTTTATTTGTCCTTGCCCATTTCTATTTTTGGTGACATCTAAGTTGCCCTACATATAGCAAGGAATCATGTATTTCATGAGCGTACGAAAGCATATCAAAGTAGATTGCCACTTTGTGCAAGATCAACTACAAGAAGGGCTGATTTCTCTGCATCATATTTCCACGATGACCAACTAGTTGACATCTTTACTAAGTCTCTAACAAGAGTCAAACATACCACACTCCTTAAAAAATTAGTAGTGAGCTCCTCACCTCCAACTTGGGTTGGGGGGGGGGGGAGGGGGGGAGAAGGGGTATTGAGATTATAGACTGTACAAAGCATTGTATTAATTAATTCTTTTGTTAATTCTTTGTAGAGTTGTTAGTTGTTAAATGACAGTTGTTAGTTGGTTAAATTTGTAGTGAGTTAATCCGCATTCAACTGTATAAATAAGGGCAAATATTAATTTTTTAATTGAGTTGATTTCATTTCCTCTCAGCTCCCCTTTTGGAAGCTTCAATACATGCTCTTCTCCTTTTTTTTTTATATCTCCCGACTCCTCCATTAGAGCTCTTATCGAGCTCATGTCCTCCATTAATTCTTCAACATTTAACAGATTCATCGTGTGAAAGCTGTTATTAATCTGTACTCAAAAATATATTCAAAGAACCAGAAGCAAAGTAAAACCAGAAATGTAGAAGAAACGGAAAATTAATCTGAGCCCACTGAATTCACAGTGTTTTCTTAAGGAACTCAATCTCCTCGTAGTACCCGAGGTTTAGGATTATTTCCTCTCAAGATAGAACGGATTACCCTCACTGGTGTAGCGCTACTTTAAACCCCAATGACCAACGAACTCAAAGATCGGTAGCAAATCACACTTACTGCTTTGTTTGTGTTAAAAATAATGCAAAAGGAAGAAGGAGAAATCAAAATTTTCGTAAGGAAAATTTGTGGGAAAGATCATGTATTTATAGCCAAAAAGATAGATAATACCGAAGAGTTGCAATTCTTCATTTAAAGGCTACAACTCAAAATGGCTGTTTTATAAAACTGTCATTACACAAATCGCCAAATTTAAATTCTAACGGAAAAAATCAAACATGGAGGAAAATTAATTTTACCGTTACAATAACGGCTAATTTGGATTAAAATAATATTAAATTAATCTTAATATTAACAAATAAATTTGGTCAAAAAAATAATCAATCAATCAGATCATTTGACCAATGCCAAAGCCAAAGCCGAGCGACAACGACGACATCGCGAAGCTTGCCTTCTTCTCAACTCTTTAAGAGTTAGAAGAAGTGTAGTTGTATATATACCCATCAAAACTCTTTCCTCCTCCAATATGGGACAATGTCTCTTTGTCAAAAAGAGAAATTCAAAAAATATTATTTTTCCCTCCATTTCCCTTTCACTCTATTTTAAGCTATAACAAGCTTAAACCCAACAAAATCCTTTTCAAATTAAGGAAAACAGGACCTAGATAATATTGACCGGACCAATATAAATTCTGATTTCTCAATCTTTTAATTTGTACACTTACGTTTATCCTTGGTAGTTAAGAATATTTTCTATCTGTAATTTATGCGCTTACGTAATGGTTAATAGTTAAATTCTGATTTGTCAATCTTTTTGCCCCTTTTCATTTCTCATATTATTCCAATTTACACTAGTTGCTTAGTGCAGTAAATCTTACATAAAAGCAATCGTTCACAATAATTTTTATCAAGACAAATCAAACTGTAAACGTCATAATATATTTCAGCGTGCTATGAAGAGGTGCTGATTTGCACAGATATGCCGAATGAAAAGTGTTTTGGTAATAAAACTTAGCAAACCATATATATAAAATATTTAGAAGTTCTACATAAGAATTGGGTAGTGGAAAAGAAAATACTCTGTAGGTAAGTTGCTAAATATAGCTTATTTTAAGCACATATTTACGTGTATAAATATCCAACATAGGCAACCCCACACCTGGGAGCAATAAAAAATTATTGAACACTGAGCTAAACTGAAGGATTTGATGCAGATTAGTATCGCATGTAGATGGCATATTCCTATAAAAGTTCTCTTCCATTCAGGGCTTTTTGTCCTTGTTATATAGTATATAAAATAAGGAAGATAAAACAAAATGAAAGGTGTCATCTGATTGAAATTTTATGCTAATAATTAGAAAGGCTCAAATTAAGCAAACAAATATAGTACTCTATCGTTTGTAATTTCTCACAACAAAGACGGGGGAATCGACAAGTATTGTTTTGCTCAAGCTTAATAGAATTTAGCCAGAATGAATAAAGATAGGTTAAGGAAAAAAAACAAGGAGTACACGTTTGCCCTTTAATTTGAATTATCTTAACCTCAAACAAAGCATCCAACCAAATAGAAAATGTCACTTGATCAGGAGAAAACTGTGCAATTGTTTAAATGTTACTCTTCAGTCTTCATACACATCAAAAGAAATAACGGTTAAGGTAACCAAAAATACTGAGTCTCATATATTAGGCATGGGTAGACCGGTAGAGGTAAAACAGTATAAGGCAATTGATGCAGCCAAATAGTTTTCGCCTTTTTCATGCTTTTTTAAACATTGTGCAATTTTTAATATTTAATTTAATACTTACAAATTACGATATTATTAACACCAATTAATATCTAAAGGTGAATCACGTGTACGTAGCAGTGAGTGCAATCACATTCCCTGTCTCCTACAGTTCTACTATATATATGTGTCGTGTGTGTATATAATAATGATATTAAATCTTGAATCTGTCTCGTTTAACATAAATATAATTGTCACGATCCAAAATTCATTATAGGTCGTGATGCGTCTAACACCGCCGTTAAACAAGCCAACGGTGATTTATCAATTTAATTACTCATTTTATTACTTTCGAAATCATAGATTTTAATAAGGAAGGAGATTTACACTTCTAAATTCACGGGAACATACAACATTTATAGTTTATAAAAGAAATAAAAGGCGATAATAATATACGAAACCGTAAGCATCAACTAGTATAAACCCAAACCCCGGTGTCACAAGTACATGAGCATTTTCTAAGGAGTACAATAATAATACAACATATGTCTAGAATGTAAATAAGACAGGATAAAATAAACAGTACGATGGAGACTCGGTGGACTGCAATGCATAGTGTGGAATGCAGCTCACATAAAGTCCCCTCAACAAGTGCACCTACGCGCCAAGATGATCACCAAACAAACCTGTCATATCCTGCACATTTAGTGCAGAAGTGCAACATGAATACGTAAATCAACGCGTATCCAGTAAGTATCTAGCCTAACTCCGGAGAAGTAGTGACGAGGGGTCGACGTCGACACTTACTAGAGGTCCAATAAAGCAATATAATAAATCATAAGCAGATATGAAGCACACATCAATAATGGGGTAAATCTGTAAGTTACATAATTTTCTAAATATTTCTTTTAAAGTATGAATTTCTAAATCTTGTATTCTACCTTAACAACTCAGAAAATGTGAAGTGCCAATATCAAATGAATAAAGAATACCATATAAAATGTCGGGCATCAGTGAAAAGATAATCTCGTGAATGTTCGGACTACCAGCGATATAACGCATGATTATGCCGAGATCGTTCGGCCTGATCCAGAATAATGTGTACACTGTCGAGGGTCGAACCATAGATGTATCTATTATACTGCCGAGGCGTTCGGCCCGCTTCACAAGAAAGAAAGTATCGAATTACGAGACACGTGCTTACAATACAGTACATGAGCACAACATGAATATAATGTTTACCGTTTCTCAAATCACTAGCCAATAACTCAAGGTGAAAAGACTCGGCCTAATATACATATATTTATTTCTAAATTTATTTCAATTATAAGTTCAAGTAATTAAGCCAGCAGCATGAGTTCCAATAATTCAAATATTACATGATAAGGTCCTAAGTCTACTCGGACATAAATATGCTTTAGCTACGTACGGACTATCGTCACCTCATGCGTACGTAACACCCACAGCTAGTATCACATAGCAATTATATTACCAGGGGGTAGTTTTCCCCTCACAAGATTAGATAGGAGACTTACCTCGCTCCGAAATTTCATAATCGACTCTAATGTCTCTCTAACTCTTCAATTCAAGCCAAATGATCCGAAACTAGTCAAACAATGTGTAATTCAATCAAAATATACTCCAATGCTTATAATTAATCAATTTATAACAATTTCCAACTCCGCTCTAAAAGCCAATAAAGTCAACCCTCGGACCCACGTATCCGGATTTCGAAAATATTCGAAGATAAACTTTACCCATAATACCACCAACTCAAATATATAATTTATTCCAATTTTCATGTCCAATTTTGTGGTCAAATTTACCAATTTCTAGGTTTTACACCAAAATCTCAAATTTCTATAAATTTCCATATTCAAATCCGCATATAAACCATGTATTTAACTTACAATATGTGGGAATTACTTACCTTGACATAGATGATGAAAACCTCCACTTGAAGCTCTCCAAAAATCGCTCAAACCAAGAGAAAATGAAAGAAAACGGGTCAAATCCCGTATAAAAACCCAATTCTGCTCAGCGCTTCCTCGCACTTGCGGAATAGTAGCCGTTTCTGCGGCCCCGCACCTGCGAAAAATCCATCGCAGGTGCGGCTCCGGCTTAAACCAACAGCCCTCACTTCTGCGCCCCCAGTAGCGCACCTGCGCTTCCGCTTTTGCGCTCGCGCACTTGCGCGACCATGTCCGCTTCTGTGGCCCAGACCTTCTTGGCCAACTACCGCTTCTGCGCTCCAGTGGTCGCATCTGCGATCACACAGGTGCGGGAATTTCTTCGCACCTGCGACCTCTGCCCAGTTCACTTCCAGCTGCTTCTCCGGTTCACTGCCTCACTTCTACGAGGTCGCTCATGCGGTGAAGCTTCCGCAGAAGCGGTTGCACCAGCAACCAGAATTCTCTAGCTTTTTCTTAAGTCCAAAATCCGATCCGTTAACAATCCGTAATCTACCCGATGCCCCCGGGACCTTGACTAAATATGTCAACGCATCCCAAAATATATTACGAACTTAGTCGAAGCCTCAAATCACGCCAAACAACATCGAAACTACAAATCGACGATCGAAATCCTTTTTTAAACTTTCAAACATTCAAACTTCGACGAACGCGTCCGAACCATACCAAAATATTCCGGAATGACGCCAAACTTTGCGTACAAGTCACAAATCACGATACGAACCTATTCCAATACTTGGAACCTCAAACGGACATCGATAACACCAAAGTCCACTTCAAATCAAACTTAAGAAATTCTTCCAATTAAAGCTTCTGAAATTAGAATTTTATTTCCAAATCAACTCTGAACTTCCCGAAATTCAATTATGACCATGCGTACACGTCATAATAACTGAAGTGAAGCTACTCAAGGCCTCAAACCATCGGACGACGCGCTAGAGCTCAAAACGACCAGTCGTTGCACTAAGTTTGATGTCATTGTTAAAAAGTTTATACTTCTAAACTTATCTAATTAATATTTGTAATCGATCTCTAGCTATAGCCTACGGATATAATTGTGCTTATTTAATCGTCTTTATCAAAAGATCAAATCGAAGTGAAAGCTATATCAACACCAATAACAACAATAACATACTCAGTACTGTCTTATAAATGGGGTCTGAAAAAAATAATGCATGTGCATATGTTACCCCTACCTCGTGAAGGGAAAGAGACTGTTTCCAATAGACCCTCGGCTCAAGAGAAGTATATAAATAGAAGAAACCACGTAAAGAGAAGCAGTAACCACAACCAAAAAATAAGATAACCGGATCAAAAGGAATAACGGGTAGTATTAGAAATCAAAGAATAGAAAATACGAGAATACTCTAGTACCACATGTATAGAATGGCAATAAAGATAGGAGAAAAAAAATCTCGCTCGACTACTCACTAACCCACTACCCTAATCATCGACTTCCATCCCCTCCTATCAAGGGTCATTGTCCTCGAAAAGCTGAAGATATGTCATGTCCTACTTAATCATCTCACCCCAATACTTTTTCGGCCTACCCCTACCTCTCATTGGACCAACCATAGCCAACATCTCACACCTCATCATCGGGACACCTGCGCATCACCTCGTCACATATCCGGACCATCTCAGTCTCGCTTCCCGTATCTTATCCACCACAGGGGCTACTCCCATCTCGTCCAGAATATCTTTTTTCCTAATCATATCTCTCCTAGTATGTCCACACATACATCTCATCATCCTTATCTCCGCTACTTTTATCTTCTGAACATGAGAGACTTGCCAATAATTCGCCCCATACAACATAGTCGGTCTAACAACCACACTATAAAACTTGCCTTTAAGTTTCAGTGGCATGTTTGTATCACATAAGGTACCGCATGCAAGCCTCCACTTCATCTATCCCGCTCCAATACGATGTGTAACATCCTTACCAATCTCCTTGTCAACACCAAATTGACTTGAACTTCAAATACGGGACATAACGCTTTTCTTCAGTGGGATGGATACCATTCTATCAAACAAACAGAGAAAGTTGCCGCAAATTCATCGTCTTAAATAAAAATAAACCCCTTTGGCGTAACTTTATTTTTATTTACAAAACTTTGCACGAACCCCATGCTATTTACCAGGTTATATTAAGGAGAAAAATGCAAGGACGGTGAGAAAAAAAGTACAAGGACACGTGCCTTATCATGTGTTCCCGGCTAATATAGGTGCATTACATTTTTGGATTTCTTGAAAATTAGTGGTCCATAAAACCTATATACATAAATATTTAATTAGTTTGTAATCATAATGTAAGCATGTCTTCTAGTGAGAAGGAATTCCACCTATCAAGATTCTAATTAAACTTACCTATAAATCTACGGTTCTAACTTTATATTTCTCACCACTTTCATTGCTCTCTTTTTTTGTTCTACAATTAACGTAGTAGATCATACAGAGTGCTCTAATAATATTATTCTTCACATATCTATGGCTTCTTTTGCTTCTTCATCAACCAAAATTTACTGTAACAAGATCCTTTCTGACATATTTGATCATGGCAAAGATGAACCTTATTTTGGGAAGGTGAAAATCAATGAGAAAGTCAAGAAAAATCTAGCCTTGAAATTGGTTTCAAACGTAGCCAGCCAATTGCCCGTGATTGTTCTACCACCAGATGAAGTGGTCAAGAAGGAGAAGAAGCTCGCTGCATGGACTAGCGTTCGCCAAGAAAGATGGGAAGGAGAGCTCGTCGTAGAAGGCGACTTACCACTCTGGCTGGTACGTTGTTCAGTGTATATAAGTTAAATCCTAAATACATGAGTTCTAACGTTTATTATTGTTTAGTTTCATGCATTTCTTCATTTTGTACGGGATAGTTTTTTTTATTTATTGAGTCACTTGTTATAAGTTTTTCCAAAAGTTTTGAATAGACATGTCTCTCTCAAGAAAATATGAATCAAGTAGGAGTGATTTACAACTGATTATAAACGAAGAAATATAAATGAAAACAAAGGTTTCTGAACAGTATGAACACTCTGTCAAGAATCTAAGAATAATTAAATTCTTCGTGATTTTGTGATGATGATCTCATGGTCCTCCTCCACAATATTTTTATTGGTAATTAGCAAATTCCACGTCCAGCAAAGAATATTCTCTTCTTTCAAGATATATAGAGTGTTATAATATCACAGCGACAAGAATATTTAAGATCTGAGAAGATAAAAATAATCAACTTCTTTTCTTTATTTTTTTTCCTTTGAAATTGCTTCCTTAATTTGTCTTAATTGGTAGGTTAATTAGCAGATAAAGCTCGTTCAACATGTCACGTTCCAAGTCCAAATCCCAGCATATAAAATTCTAATTATATACTCATATATTTCTGTCAAAATAAATAAATAAATAAGATAGACAAATAAAAATAAAATTAATTTTCATGTTCTTGTCTATGTAGAATGGCACGTACCTGAGAAATGGTCCAGGACAATGGCACATAGGGAACTACAATTTCCGGCACCTTTTCGACGGCTACGCCACGTTAGTCCGTCTTCATTTCGAAAACGGACGGCTAATAATGGGTCACAGGCAAATCGAATCGGAGGCATACAAAGCAGCAAAACACAACAACAAAATTTGTTACAGAGAATTTTCCGAAGTACCTAAGCCAGACAATTTCATATCGTACATTGGTGACATGGCCAAATTACTCTCCGGTGCGTCCCTAACCGATAACGCGAACACCGGAGTCGTTAAGCTCGGCGATGGCCGAGTCGTTTGCCTAACGGAGACAATAAAAGGATCAATCGTAATTGATCCGAACACACTTGACACAATAGGGAAATTCGAGTTTAGTGATTCGTTAGGCGGGTTGATACATTCGGCTCATCCAATTGTAACGGAGAGTGAGTTTTGGACGTTGATACCAGATTTGATAAATCCAGGATATTTGGTAGTGAGAATGGAACAAGGAACAAATGAGAGGAAGTATATAGGGAGAGTGAGTTGTAGAGGAGGACCAGCAGCAGGATGGGTCCATTCGTTCCCAGTGACGGAACATTATATTATTGTGCCGGAAATGCCACTAAGGTATTGTGCCCAAAATTTATTAAAGGCTGAGCCCACACCACTTTACAAGTTTGAGTGGCACCCTCATTCCAAAGGTTTCATGCATGTTATGTGTAAAGCCAGTGGCAATATTGTAAGTACTCCTCTCACTATATTAGATTGAATTTTTTTTTTTTTTGAGATATTTTATTTATTTTTTGGAATTTATAAAGGTGGCAAGTGTGGAAGTGCCATTATTTGTGACATTCCATTTCATAAATGCATACGAGGAGAAAGATGAAGATGGCAGAGTTACTGCTGTTATTGCAGACTGCTGTGAACATAGCGCCGACACCACCATCCTTGACAAGCTCCGGCTTGAGAATCTCCGGTCATTCAACGGCGAGGATGTCTTGCCCGATGCAAGGTACAATTACACAAACTTGACAAAGGCTTTCAATTTTGTTGTTGATAGCATTTTTAAACCGTCGGCGCTTTTCTATAAAGTTTAACTTTTAGTGTAAAAGAGTATTTATGATATCATATGTAATTTAAATCCAAAATAAATATACGTAAACTGTCCCTTAACAACTTAAAAAATAAAACAGATAACTCGCTACTACATATTTAAACGACGTTATAGTGTAAAATCCTTCACAGTTCACACTATATATTAGCATACGTGTAAATCTTTTTCTATATAGACAAAAGCACAGCATGTCGGCTTCTTGGGTCAAACAAGGAAGAAAAACATCTTCAAAGTTTAACTTGCATGCATGGATAGCAACCGTTTTGAATTTAAATATTGTGCTAAGTCAAACATCCTAAAATCCAAGAAAGGTCTACGGGAAAGGGAATTTAATTGTTGTTTTCTCATGTACAATCCAAGTACCGGTGATGTCAAGAGGACTATCTTGACTCTTTCCTCTTTAACTCTTTTGAACGGAAGTAAAACTGGACTGTATTGTCCTGTTCTCTGGAGCACAATTTTTTGAAAATTTGAAGATACCTTTTTTTTTTAATTGCCGTTTTGCACGTCAGTTGTATGTAAATTTTTATACTTTTTATTTATAAAATCAATATGAACCTTATTAGTGAAGATGATTGATGGACATATATCTTAACAATTGAAAACTCATCAAGAGGTGTGATAGGATAGCTGAAATGTCTCCACTTTTAACTAGAGGTTCAGGCTCGAGTCTTGAATATGAAAAGCCTTTTGGTAGGCAGTGTTGTATCGCCTTACTGGGTCACACGAATCTGAATTAGCCGGACTAATGGAACCAAATACCAGCAGGATGGCTGACCAAAAGAAGAAGAAAACATCAAAAACAATATAATTGACGAATCATTACTGTGTTTCCAATTGCACCAGGGGTGTTCTTGAGTAATATAATGGTATTTGTTGACAGGGTTGGGAGATTTAGAATCCCATTAGATGGGAGTCCATATGGAGAGTTAGAAGCAGCATTGAACCCAAATGAACATGGGAGAGGCATGGATATGTGCAGCTTTAATCCTTCTTATTTAGGCAAGAAATATAGATATGCTTATGCTTGTGGTGCTAAGAGGCCTTGTAATTTCCCCAACACTCTTACAAAGGTCACTTCATTCTCTTCTTTTTCCTTAATTTTCTCCACCTAGTAGTGCTTACAACTGTTAATTTTTTAATCTATTATTTCAAACGATAACTGATTTTAATGACTCAAAATATTTTGCAGATTGACTTGTTTGAGAAAAAGGCAAAGAATTGGTACGATGAGGGTGCTGTGCCTTCTGAACCATTCTTTGTGGCTCGACCTGGTGCAACCGAGGAAGACGACGGTAATTAATTTATCAATATATCTATTTATAATAAACCCAAACCCCATGTGGTTCAGCATTTTCTTGGATCTCACACATAGCAAGAGCTTTGTGAAAGTGAATACTATAGTCTAAGCCTAATAAAACGAAACAAAAAACAACAGATCTACAGGCAATTGAATTGCAACATATATATTAACAAGGTGTAATATTCTGGAAATATGCAGGAGTTGTAATCTCAATGATCAGTGACAAAAATGGAGAAGGTTATGCTCTAATATTGGACGGATCCACATTTGAAGAAATTGCACGAGCAAAGTTTCCTTATGGTCTTCCCTATGGACTGCATGGTTGTTGGGTTCCAAAGAAATAGAACCACCCCCCACATCCTAGACAGTGTTATATGATAGCCAAATACACCTTACAAGTCATATAATAAGATATTACATTTTCCACCTCTTGAATAGCTAATGTAGTATTTTGTGCGTATTAATGATACATGAGTACTATGATTGCAT
This sequence comes from Nicotiana otophora, assembly GCA_000715115.1. Taxonomy (NCBI): domain Eukaryota; kingdom Viridiplantae; phylum Streptophyta; class Magnoliopsida; order Solanales; family Solanaceae; genus Nicotiana; species Nicotiana otophora. The sequence continues at coordinate 45,392 of AWOL01S0152170.1, forward strand.
ATATATATTCTCTGCAATGATCATTTATCATTTATCATGTTTTTTTTGTTTTGAAAAAAACATGAAATTTGACTTATACCCATAAGTTTTAAAAACTATCAAAAATACTCAACTACTCCGAAGAAAATTCATACAAAACAAGCGAAACAAATCTGAAGGAAATTTATACAAACATTAGTAGATTTTAGCAAATTACCTTCAAATTTTGTCTTTGCGGTGCATTGCCACATATTGGCACAATAACTTTGGCGAAGGTTTTCTTATGTTTATAGGAAGGGCAAATGAGAGCAAAAGTGGGTAGATATGGATTAGTTGGGTCATAATAACATAAAGTGGTCCTTTTTATAAAACACAAAAGTTTGGGGCAATTATTGAAATTTTTTTAAAAACTAAACAGTAATATTTTGGGCCAAAAATAGCTCTTGAGCTGGTCTTGGGATTTGAAAAATTGCCAAAATATTGATAAAATCTATAAACAAACATGTACTTGCCAAAAAAAATTTGAAAAAAAATTGGCAAAATCTATGGCCAAACGGGGGCTTAGGGTGTGTTTGGCATGAAGGCGGAAAATGTTTTCCAATTTTTCCGTGTTTGGTTTTCCTCGTGAACTAGCTCATTTTCCTCCAATTGAAAGAAAATATTTTCCCTATCAAAAGAGGGAAAAATATTTTTCAAAATTCCTTTTCAACCTTCCTCACCATATTCCCCTTCCCCACCAACGCCCCCTCCCACAAAA
>AWOL01S0152170.1:54286-74289 GCA_000715115.1 Nicotiana otophora
AAAAAAAAAACCTATTCTTCTTCCTTCCGCCCCTCACCTCCTTTCCCCCGTGATCTTCCCAAAAATAGAACCCTCAAGTAGAAAATCATCACCTTTCCCATACCTTTTCTTCTTCATCTTCTTTCAAGCTTCCCCGGACGTTGTTGCAATTCTTTTCCTTCCTTTACTTCTTCTTCTTCTCCAAAATTGGATCTCTTAGCCAATATATGATGGGGAGTCGTTCCACTCCAAATCTAAAGAAGAATGGTTATATCAAAAGTTTTTCGGCGGTCGGCTACTATCTTTCGCTCTTCCTCTATTTCTTTCTTAAAAGTTCTTCTCTTGAAAAACCCAAGCAGTAAAGACCCATCAAAAAATTATTGGATTTTGATCTTAATCTTTGTCGTGTAGGAGTCTCAAACATCTTTACCGCCAGAGGTGATGTCTCTGTTGGTGGGGGCGGCAGAGGTTGTGGTTGTAGAGTTCAGCCATAAAGTTTAGCAGCAGCGTTTAGCAAAAAATTGTGCTCTCTATTGTGATTGATTTTGGGAGAATATTCTAGTTAAATCATCAATTTTTAGAGGGTTCAATTTACTCTATTGAGTACTACTGTAAATTTCATCTCAGACATGATTCCTCTACCTTAATGGTGTGAAATTTGATTTATCCAATTAATTATTACGGTAATGCTTGTGATTGATTCTATAAGCAATTGTGACAGTATATATTGGAAGAAATTGTGTGCTTATTTTATGTTTTTCCCATTTGCTGTAATTTGAAAGAAACTTTTTAATTGTTCTTGTTTTTCATCAATGGTGAAAACTTGAAGAAGAAGAAGTATGAAGATGAAGGTAAGTGGGGTCATTATAAAATGAGGTTAATTTAAAAAGAAAAAAGACAAAAAACTTAATTTTGAGGGTTTCACGCGCCCAGACGTGAATAAAAAGCACACACTTTGCCATGTCATCGTGAGGGGTTCATGAGTCACACTTTAGCCGAGAAGAGGTGCTTGTCTGGTCATTAGCATAATTGAGGTGTCAATCTGATCGTTGAGGACAACTTAAAAGGGCCGTTTATGTATTTCGCCTTTTATAAAAGTGAAAAATACAAAAAGAAAAGGTACGTGCGGAATAAAGCAAAAAGGGATAAGTGAAAAGTGCACGCTTTCTCTGAAGTGAAGCGCAAAGTCTACCAATAATAAAAACTTATGAACATACTTGGAACTTGTGCTTATGATAATCGTATTGCAAGAAAACTAATAAATTTTAGCATTTGATATACCATAATGACGATATTAGTCTAACTCAAAAGTAAGCATGATAAAATATATCTTTTCAACAAGGCCATTAAAAGATAACTTCCGTCACAAAATTAATTTTCTTATTTTCAATTAACCAACCATAATAAGAACTAATTTGCAACATACAAATCCATATTTGATTACTTTAGTAATTGTACTAAGAGGGCAGTAGAGAGAAGCAACAGTGAAGCCTAAAAAAAAAAGTAGAAGAGCAAGAAGACTCACATATTCGAAGAATTAAAAAAGAATCATTAGTTTGAAAAAACAAAAACAAAAACAAAACAAAAGGCAACTAAGAAAAACAGATTGCTTTTTTTAAAAAAAAAAAAAGCACAAGTAGAAAATAGCCGTTATAAACTCGAGAAGAATAAGAGAAAGACAACAACAAAGAGGGCATTAGAGCATGTGGGAGATCAGTCCTAGTATTCAAAACTGCAAAAGAACATCAATCCCTTCGCCCCACCCTCTCATTTATTTTCTCATCTTTTAAAATGATATTCAAAGAATCGATCGTTTCTCACTGGATGACTTCACACCTCATTGTCTGAAGCGCATGGCGTCACCATAAAGCAATAACTCCTCGTTTATCACTTTGCTCGACGATGCAATGGCTTTCAAAAGCGCTGCTTTTTAAGGCACTTCTAAACCTTCATAAAATTCCATCTAGACCACAGGCTTTTCTAAAAATCCATATATTTTCATGGAATTCTATACATTTGCAGGACTAATACCGGTGTAGCTAAACTCTAAAGTTTCTATTTTGTACATGTGCGGAGATTTATACAACTATCCTTGTGATTGGTGTTGAATCCACAAGATTCCTCACTTTGATCATGAAAATAGATAAGCGGATTGAACTTGAGGAAATATATAGCCCTTCTGGCTATGTGCATGCATAATCATAAAATTGACATTCAAACAGCCATGTCAACATGCATCCAACAGTAATTATTAGAAACCCTTTCACTATACAAATCAAGACTATGGAGAATTAAGCAATGCCACTTCCACTAATTGGTTGAATAAATGAACTGTATATCAAATCATATCGAAACAGCTCAACTGATACTACTTCTTGGATAAGCAAAAAATTGATCTTGGAAGGTTGAAATTTGAATGTTTAATATTACATTCATGAGATTTTAGATATTCTTCTGTTTTTCAATAAACAATAGCCTTTTAAAGATTTGAGTAATCAGAAACAGAAAGCGAAATGCTATGCAGATCTCTTATAGCCACACGCTGCATAAACTCATGGACCATTTCTATGATTGTACTTACAAAAGGTCAACTATTCACACATCAGTTATTAAATTCCTTTTGTAAAATTTCATGGTTAAAACAGTATTTCTCTCTCAAAAGACTAACAAGAGCTACTAAATTAGACGAATTAAATTTTGATATGTTATACTTACGGACCTCAATTGGAGTTATAGGAAGTAGCTCAGATCCGTTGTCAGGTTCAAATTTTATTCCTTCCTCTTGTAGCTTTGATAATATCACTGGATAGTTATCCGCTGAAGACACGACTTTGTAAACCCTACTAAAGTCAAAAAGAAAACAAATAGTCAAATGCAGTGATATTAGTCCATCCAGTGTGACATTAGTTCATCCTCAAACAAGAGAGGGTTGCGCTAGTGGTGAGACTCCTCCACCTCCAAGTTCCATACCCGGGGGGGTTCCACTATTGACCTTGGGGAGAAAGGGTGTTGGGGTGAGGGTTACCAGATGAAAAGAATTCATCAGCAACAATGAAATTGCAGTTGAAATAAAGTAGGTACGCCAATGCAAGGCCACATTAGACTTGGCAATAAACAAAAGTACAGAATTACCAGAATTAAATTTCAGCACTGAAAGAGAATCAACTCATGAATAAAAAGTCCTGAAAAGGTTTCTTCAGGAATAACAACATATATGCCTGAAAGAACCATAAGAGCAAAATCTAGGTCCATTTCCACGAAAGGAAAGAGCAGTAGAGTATATTGTTTTCGATTGCAAGTCTTGCATTTCTGATTTATAAAGCTTTTCGGTTAAAAGCATCATCTGTTTTGCAGTTACTGGTACAATGATTTACTGTCACAGAAAACATTGCATCATGAAGTATGCTAAAGTCAGTGTCTCAATCAAAAAAGGAAAGAATCCAGAGCTCAACTGGTTTCTCTCTTTAAAGAAACAACACAATAAATCTGAAATTGGCCCAAAAGTCTATTTCAGCTAAATCCTTGCACATTTTCCAAATTGACTCACATTTCTTACCTTTTCAGCTAAAGCATTATTTCTACTGCAATTGAAGGAGATTATTTGATTTTTTGATTCAAATGTTTTCTCCATGACATTGTGCTATATATTTTTTATATGTAAATAAAATAATTTTGCAATATCAGGAAAAACACCTTTTTGGTTCTGGATATTGTCCTAAAAAATATCAAGAAAACCTTGAAACTAACAAAATAAATTCCGGATAGGTTATATGATGAATGAGGCTGAATAAACTTTATCAATTATTGATCTACAAATAATTGAAGTAGAGCAGCTGTTCTGTCCCTTAAATTACAAATTACTTTGTTCACGAGATATTGCCTAAGAGAAGCCTTAATGAAGATACAAAGGCAAAGAATTATGAACCTTTCAGATGAATTTGCTTCTGTATCATAGTCATCCATTGAAGGTTCAATTATATCTTCAGCCCCAGCATCTAAAGCAATTGTTAGGAGCTGGTCCCGGTCGACATCAGTGACTTTTACATTAGCAACCCGAGCACGTCGGAACTTGAACATAATGGATCCTGAATCTGCCATCTTCCCACCACAGTCCTTCACCACCTCTCGAACTGCTGCCACTGACCTGTTTACTTTATCTGTTAAGACCTCAACGATGATACCAACTCCACCATAACCATATACCTGGGTATAGAGGAAGGGTTAAAATTTCATTGAATTGCAATAATCAAGAGTAGCAAAAGGTAAATGTGTAAACATGGTTGATAATTAGATAACAAATGCATGCAAGTTTAAATGTCTCAACACCTCATAGATCTTCTCCATAAATGCTTCCTGTCCCTTTTCTGAAGCTCTTTTTATATTGCGCTCAACAATGTCTTTGGGTATATCAAGCTCCTTAACTTTCTCGATCAGAGCAGCGAGAGCTGTATTAGATATTGGACTGGGACCACCTTTCTTAACCCTGGTCATTCAGGAAACAGTACTCATTTCCACCAGTTAATCATAACAGTCACAGAAACAGACGTCAGGACATTTGGTTCATGCTCGCATCAAAATAATGCTCAAAAGTTCCATTTGGAGAAGAAAGGAATCTTCCATTCATTTCAAGCTTGATTTAGAAGAAAAACTATTTGTCTGTTGCATAACTTACGCAGAAACAACTTCCTTCCCAATTTTTGAGTACAACTTTGCCTTCTTAAGATCCTGGGCAGTCTGCACATAAAACCATTGACTTAAACCAATATACATAACACTAGAACTGTGCTAACTCCAAACACTGTTGCTGGACAATCATGTGAATTATAAAGATAAAACACACTACATCGTTTACACATAAATATTGGCTACTTAGTCCGTTGTTGGGACTATCTATCCTCACGAACAGTGTTGTAAAAAGCGGTCGCTTCCTCGCTTAAAGCGAGAAGCGAAGCGACCCTTTACCCGCTTCTTCCATGTGAAGCGACTCAGGTAGAAAAAAGCGAGCGCTTCCCACTAAAAAGCGAGAAGTGACCAAGCGAAGCGAAGTGATGCAAGCGAGCGCTTCTTTGTTTTAAATAGCTACCATGCTATTTAATTAAAAAAGAAGGGTTTTCAGTGTTCTTTTATTAAACACGACCAGCAGAGCATCTGAGAGTCTAAAGAGGCGACTAGGGTTCTTCAACTTCAAGTCTTCAACAGAGATTCAGCAGCAACAGGTATGTGATGATTCTCCTTCTTTTTCTTCTTCTTCTTCTTCTTCTTTTTCTTTCACTGTTTCAACGTCCAAATAGCAGCGAAATGCTGGCGAATTTTTTTTTTTACCTTCGGTTCTTCTTTCTCAGTCTTCTCCTCTTCGTTGAAATGCTGCCCAGTTTTTCTTTCATTGTTTTTATGTTGCCCAGTTTTTAACAGAACATACTGCCCTTCCTCTTATTTTTATATCCTTTATTCTTAGTTCTTATTGTCTCTCAATGATCTCGTTTTCATTAAGTACAATAGAACATTGAGGCGTCGTTACAACGCTCGTAATATAATTGATCCAATTAGTTTGGACAACATCGATGGTGCTAATGAATGGCTAACTGGAGTCCCGGAAGATCATGCAGATGAAGAAGTATTTGAGGAAACTTCTGATTTCACATTACATGTGTTGAACATTTGCTTACAATTGCATGTGTTGTCTATGCAGTATTTATTTTAATTTTTTTTTTTTTAAATTCCGCTCCACTTCAAAAAAGCGAGCGCTTCGCTTCTTGCTTCTCGCTTTAAGCAAAAAGGGGATTGTCGCTTTTCTTCTTCACAACACTGCTCACGAAACACATCAACTTTTCTACTACTATAGTCAAATAAGGTCAAAATGCATCACAGAGACCTCAAAGTCACACAAACAAACATTTCCTAGAATGCTGACACAACATAACAATGGAATCACAATGCCTAAACAGTACTAGCCACTTAATATTCTACATATTAAAAAAAAAATCTTACATAGTTACATATAGGATTAGATGTTTTGATGGCATTTCAACTTCCAACTGTAACTTGAAGTCTAAATATGTGATGAGTTGTTTCAGCTGGAGTAACCTTTCCCCTGTAAATGATATTATTCCCCTCTTAGATTTCATTAGCTCTCTCTCAATGGTTTAGTAGCCATTCCCTTTTGCTCTTGGTTAACTCCCTGCTCTAGAATGGTTTTTTGTATCAAGAGTTAACCAAGTTTTCTATTGTAACCTTCTGTATCCTTCTTGATGCCTATAATGCAATACCTTAATTCATCAAAAAAAATATAGGATTAGGAATGAGGTTATTCACGACAAGGTGGGTGTGGCTCCTATTGAGGACAAGATGCGGGAAGCGAGGCTTAGGTGATTCATACATGTGAGGAGGAGAAGCACAGACGCCCCGGTGAGGAGGTGTGAGAGGTTGACATTGGAGGGCCTAAGGAGAGGTAGAGGTAGGCCGAAGAAGAAGTGGAGAGAGGTGATTAGATAAGACATGGCGCAGCTTCAGCTGACTGACGAAGGTGTAGAGGTCGAGAATTAGGGTAGTAGGGTAGGTGGTCTAGATTATTCATACCGGTAGTATTAATACGTACTCTCGTATTCTGTTGGTATTAGGTTTCTATGACTACGTGTCGTTTCTTTCATTTTGGTCATCTTAATATCTTGTTGTTTTTTTATGTTGCTTTTATATGGCTTCTCGGTGTTGTTCTTTCTTGTCTGTCTTTTCATTATTGTAGTGCTTATGCTTTCCTGAGCCGAGGGTCTATTGGAAACAGCCTCTCATTATTGTTCTTTCTTGTCTGTCTTTTCATTATTGTGGTGCTTATGCTTTCCTGAGCCAAGGGTCTTTTGGAAACAACTCTCTATATTCACAAGGTAGGGGTAAGGTCTGCATACACACTACCCTCCCCAGACCCCACTATGTGGGATTATACTGGATATGTTGTTGTTGTATAGCTACATATTTTTTTCCTTATAAAAAAAAATATTCTACATAGATTTACCAAATTCTCGGCATAAATTTCTGAGCACCTTAAAGTTAAGATAGCCCCAGAAGGTTACATCTTTCATTAATAAATCATTTTTCTTTGGCAAATGAAATCAAGTCCATCGGAGAAAGATTCAAATTTGAGTTAATTTCTGTAAATCCCAAATCATTTAGATTAGACAGAGGTAACATTATTTGAATCAAAGAATTAATAAGCACAAAAAGATGTCCTTTTTTTACTAATAGAAAAAGAAAATTAGAACTATATGATTTACACGAAAATAGCAAGAGAAATACCTTTCTGCCAGCAATTTTGCTGGAGCGCCTGCCCATAGAGAGAGGAGAAAAAGTCCAAATCTTTCTGACTGAATTGCAAGATTGAAGTTCCAAAGGCAAGACCCATTTGTCAGAAGATGAATAACATGAAGAAGAAGAAACTTTCCCACTTAATAATAAAGCACCTGCAAGAAAATAATCAAATATTAGCTCATTCAAACAGAAATAAACCCAAATCAATAAAAGCTACACAGATTTTATGTTTGCTAATATATAGGAGTATATACTTTTGAGAGTGCAAGAATGGTGGGGTTTAAGAAAAACCCCATTTGAGAATCTGTAGAGCAATGAACTAAATGCTCGAACTGAAGATGATGAATACGCCATTTTTTGTCTTTTGTTAATACAATTTTCGTCTCTGAGATTCTTATTTTTGTGATGAGATTTTCAGTGGACACATCAACTCCTAATCAATCAGGATACGAGGATGCTGCAAAGGTTTTTTTCTTGAATAACCAGGCACAAAAAAGAGTTATTTTATGTAAGCAGTCGTGTTAACCCCTAGAGTTTGTGAAATTACACATTCCCACCTGGCAAAAAAATCTTACTTTGGCCAGTGGTTAAGAGGAACAAAATTTTACTACTTTAATTAATTTTTTGGCTCTTTTTTTTTTGATCCATAATATTTAATTTTTTAAATATTAAGAAGGAATTAACTTTTTTTTTTCAAAATTGCTCTTGGAGTAAAGAGCCTGGGAGTATTTGTTTTGTTTCCAATAAACAAATTAAGGTTAATATGGTCAATTTTATTGTTAATTAATGTTAAAAGTTGAATCCTTAATACGTGTAAAAATAACAAAAAAATAAATCAAAGTGGATCGGAGGGAGTAAGTAAAAAAGGAAGTGTAACTGTTTTACTGAATTGGTTTGTATAAAACCGATTCTGATTGTTTTAATAAGTTATTAATTAGATGTCTTTTAATTTTGTTAGAAATGTGTGGATTATTAGTTGTAAAAGTCTTTTTTCTCGTGATAATATCATATAAAATTCTTAACCAAGTTAAAGAATAAAGAACCAATAGACAACGCAAACACTAGAGTTTTACTTTTCATCATGGTTGAGTTTATATTTAAATTCCAGTTGATAGTGGCATTTAAATTCATTCAGAACTTTTTTTTCTATTGACAAATTTAAGAAAGGTTTTGAAATGGCACATTTTCAAGTGCCATTTGAGATTACTGTATTATTTTTCAAATTCACATATTCTTAAGTGTACACAACCCAATTTTAAAAAAATGATAAACCTATAGTTAACTTTCGAAAATGTTTAGTTTAAAAGAGTTGCCACTTTAAAGGTAACCTTTACTTTGTTGGGTGGAGATAGGAGGTGTGTGATCAGTGCTATCAAAGGTACAACAAAACATACCCAATTCGGAAAAGGGCCTAAAATGCCCCTTTACTATATAAAATAGGACAGGCTAGCCCTTCGTTAAAAATTGGTCTTTATTCTGCCCTTGTCGTCAACAAATTGGCTCGTATATGCCCTCCATCACTAACGGGAGACTCATAAAGCCACGTAAAATATATGTGAGGGCAAGTTAGACTTAGTTCGAATTGTACAAGGGCATATATAAGTCAGTTATAATAGTCATTTCTCAACACTTCACAACTCCATATCAGTTTACTTAGACACCTATTTGACAACACCAAACTAATTATCACAGCAAATAAATTAAGTCATAGACACAAACATTCAAATGAATGGCAATGACTTCATTAAATCATAGTACTCAAAGGGGTCGAATCATAGCAAAAGACAACAAAAGACAATGTCGGAATGTTCTAGTAGCTCAAAGGGGTCGAATAGGAGGTGTCGTTGCGGAATTGCTGCCAATTATTTTATGGCATGGACTCCTTTAATGTTAGTGTTATTGTGGCTTAATTGTTGTCTTTTATTATGTAATGAAGCATTATGCTTTTGTATAAGGATTTAATGAAGTCATTGCCGTTCACTTGTTGTGTCTATGACTGAGTTTATTTGCTATGATAATTAGTTTGGTGTTGTCAAATAGGTGTCTAGGTAAACTGATATGGAGTTGTGAAGTGTTTGAGAAATGACTATTATAACTTACTCATATATCCCCCTGTACAATTCGAACTAGGTCTAACTTGCCCTCACATATATTCCACGTGGTTTTATGAGTCTCCCGTTAATTATGGAGGGCATATACGAGCTCATTTGTTGACGGCAAGGGCAGAATAGAGACCAACTTTTAACGGAAGGCTAGCCTGTCCTATTTCATATAGTAAAGGGGCATTTTAGGCCCTTTTCCGTACCCAATATAATCTCACACAGTGGGATCTGGGGAGAATAGTGTGTAGATAGACCTTACCCCTACCTTATAAAAATAGGGAAATTGTTTTCAATAAACTCTTGGCAAAGGACAGTGCTATCAAAGGTTAAAAAAAAGGAAAAAAAGCCAAGAGGTCTCTTGAAGCTTTAAGCGCAAAGCAAATATAAAAATAAAGCGAAATAGAACACGAACCGTAATGAAGAAAGGCACAAACTAAAAGAAAAATTAAAATAAATTTATATATGTAATTCAAGAATAATAACTATAAGAATAAACAACAATTAGATGGACAAAAGAATTGAAAAAAAAAACATATTTAAGTGAATTAGATCGTTAGTAGTGTAGTCTAAAAGACAATAAGTGATAGCAGAAAGCAACTTGTGTTAACTTGGCTCTGCATCTTGTTGGTGAAACATATTATACTCCTCCATACTTCCACTCTGGTAACCTGAGCCATATATGATGCAGAATTCATTGGAAAATGCTATTAACCTGTTGGCAAGTTTAACATGTTGAATTCTATAAATGTCATCGTAATTCATAGATCGTGTTATGGAAACCATCCTTACACACTTGAGATGGCAATATTTCTCCAAGTCCGAGTATTTTGCAGTGCCCAATACTTGCCATTTTCTCACGTACAGAACAATGTACTTGTTACAGGAGCAACAAGCGATAATTAGCAAAACCCAGATTTTGCAAACACTGCTGCTACTCCATTTCTCGTTCATTCTTCAACAGTTGAAACCTGTCAAAATAAGTACATGTCATTTTTGTTTTTGCAATCAAAGCTCTTTGGAAATGTTCCAATGCATTTAATTCTAGAAACAGAAGAATGAAATCGACCTATTCCTCTGCAAAAAACGAAATACAACTATGAGACTCACAAATATAAAAGTTGCAAAGCTTGGAAAAAGATACAAAAATACTAGTGGTATATCTTTACTCAAATCAGGAAAATTTGAGAAACATGGGTAATCACATTCTGTACAAGTTACCACATAACATAATGATATTTCATGTCTTTAGAAACATCAATGTGTCATCTCATTTTGAAAAGGCCTATCTGGTATGAGCACGGGAACAGAAGTAAATGTTTTCTCAGAGTGATCCTTTTTTTATATAATGATGGAGTCAGTGCCAGCTTGCACGGCCTCGACTATCTCATGGATACTTGCTACCTCCCACCAGCACAGGTAACGGGTAACTCTGCCAACTATGGTTTAGGCAGATGAAAGAAATCACCAAGTGATTTTTGTCTTGGTTGGGTTGAATCATAGTCTCCAAGGTTTGCACCTACTTTATTGATTGATAGGCCTCATCCTAAGGGTGCTTTCTCACAGTGTTTCAGCATGTTGCCTCCTCTATTGGACCCTATGTGTTGGTATAACCATACAATTCCCAATTCGTACCACCAGAAGAAACTTTTTATGTGTTGGTTTCCAGTGCATATAAATTTCCCATAATTTCTTTGACCTGTTACACCTAAAAGAAACTTTGCATGTCATCATTCCCGTAAGAGGTACATAGCACATGCTTCCTTATTTTAAACTTGAAAGGTTAAGGGCAAAGCAAACTGCTTCTCTTTTCAGACTGGACCAACTACAGGCTCATTTCGGAGTAAACTTCTCAAGAGGCCAACTAATTTATACAAAGTTGCCTGGCCAGTATTCCCAGTACATCCCTCCAAAGTGGTGAAGAGACTCTATGCAGTAAATGGAGAAATAGCTTGTTGCAGGTGGTTTAATAAACTCCTTACTTAAAAGACTGGCACTCAACCAAACCTCTTTGGAGTTGTTCTCCCAAATATGAGAGAACAGTTAGGTCTAAAATGAACCCAGCGACCACAATATCCGAGAGCTGGCTAACAAGGATAAGAGAAAAAGAAGAAGGAGAACTCATGAACAGTTACCCAGACCACAAAGAAGCTTATGAAACATTGAAAAGTAGCGCAGGACGGCATCATTGCACGTACGGAAAGAGGTTTCAAGATATGCTTTTATTGTGACGTTTGGAAAGTCGGATGATTTGCAGCGCTAAATAGTCTAGTAAAATGGGAAATTTTCCAAAGGTGTACATGATGTCATTCCCCCCTGATGTTCCACAAGATGAGCTTCACCAGCTTTCCAACAATTACAGAATATGGAGGATTTGAATTGTGCATTCTGTCATCATCATACATAACCTCGGATTAACAAGAAACCTATACCGAAGCATGGTTCATGATGCTGCAGAATGGTGATGTTTGTTTCCTTTTTCTACTTAAGAATTACAACTGGTGTTCACAATAGGTTAGCTAAGAGAAAATATAGCAAGCCACAAAGATTAGAAGTGGTCTTACTTTCAACAAAGGCCTTCATTTTTGCTTACTTTCTCTTAAGGAAGAGATTCTTGAATTACCATATCTCCAAAATCTGCTATATGCCTTCTCCAAATTGAAATGTATATGCATAATATTAAGCAGCACATGCCAGTAGCACGGTATCCAAGTTCATTAAAAAGTACCCTGCACATTTGTTTTGCTACAAGGAACATTTCAGCAATAAATAATGGGAACTGGGCAGAAATTGCACCTGAAGTAAACAACTGCTTAAGGTATCAGGAAAATATGAGGGGACCCTGAAAACAGATCAATGCATATCAACTGAGATATTCAACTCCCATTTCATCTGTTATTTCCAATCTATCCAACAGTGTTCTCTCATTATATTATCCTGCACTTCCAAAGGAACCCACATCCTCAACCTTCTATCAACCACAATGTGTTCTAATGTCTTGCATCCTAGTACCAACTCTTCCAAATCATATCCACTAAGCTTCTCACACCTAGTCAAAACAAGCTCTTTCAATGACCTATGCTTTGTCAAAGCACGAATGCCTTCACCAGTGACAAATTCACAGCCAGTTAAATTAAGAGCATTAAGATTCTTGCAACCTTCAGCTAGAACAACAACAGTAGCATCAGATACATTAACAAGCCACGACAAGTTCAACCTCTTAAGAATCGCACTCGAAGCAATTGCCTCACCAGCAATATCAGTCACATTCGGTCCACATTCTGCCAAATCCAATTCCTCTAAGCAACGCATTTGCATCAAACTCAATACCCCACGATCCGAAATCCTATCACATTCAGCAAGAATTAGTTTCTTCAAACTAATCCTAAGAGGCCCTTCTGCCAATGATTTCAAGCCCTCATCTGATACTAACCAACAACCCTGTAAATTCAAGCTCTTCAAAGAGCAGCTACCACTTCCAATAACTCTAAGTGAGTCATCACTAACCTTATCACAAAAACCTAATTCTAAAGTTATTAACTTTGGCAAAAAGCTAACAAGAGAAACAACCCCAGCATCTCCAACTCCACTTCTCTTCCTCAAATTAACTGTATTCAAACAATAACAAATCTTTGCAATAAAACACAAACCATTTTCATCAAAATCGTCCAAGATTAAATTTTCATCTATTTCATCACAAAATCTGTTCTTTTTCTTGAAACAGAGGTTAAGAACTTGGATTCTGGGGCAATTTTCAGCCAAGATTTCAAGATGGGTATTTGTGATATGTTCAGATGATTCAAATTTGAGCAAATTAGGGAATCTTGGAAGGAAATTAAGTAGAAGATTGGGTTCAAAAACACGTACGGATGATCGAGTTAAGCCTTCAACTCTGAACCATTGCTTACAAACTTGAGAAATGGACTTTCTATAGGCAGGATCATGAATCCTATTGATTATCAGAGCTAATAAATCATCGCCCAGTTTTTCCATTGTCAATTGCAACACAGTACTTGTGGGGGCTATGTTTGTACTTGTATCTTCATTGTTCGATATTTGTACCTGCTCGTTTCGATGAATATTAGACAAGCGGTTGCTTTGACACACCAAGCACCCAACACTTTCAAAGCAAGAGATTGTTAGTTAGTTCTTCGAGTTAAGTATGTCGAACTCATTTCGAAACAGTCTCTCTAATATAGACGCAGGATAAACTAAAGTGTGTGTATACACTGTACTCCCCAAACCCTTAATAATATTATACTGGTTATTGTTGTTGTCTGTGATTTTGATGAATAAAATTTCCCCCTTTTAATTAGATCACATTGTGCTTTGCACCCTCGTAATTTTTTAAGTTGCATTTACCTCCCTCGTCAACTTCGTGGCAACTTGCCAAAAGAACATGAAATCTAATTCGGAAGAGGGCCAAATATGTCTTTCAACTGTGGGAAATAGAGTAATATATCCTTATTTGTCTCAAATATATACTTTTACATTATACCATGATAGAAAATAGAACAAATTTGCCCGCTATTTGAAATTGGAACCGAATATGCCCTTATTAAGAGCTGACTAGCTCATATTTGCCCCTCAAAACTAGAAAAGTTCATTTTTTTGTCTAAATTTTGTTATTTTAAGGTCAAAAATTTTATTTGACTTCTATTTCTAAAACAACAAGATAAAAAATAAAAAGAAGGAAAACAAACATATATAATTTTTTTTCCACAAATACATATCAAATTCAAAAGCAGAGATTCACAAAATATTTTATTTTGCTTAAAAGATAACTAATAAGTCTTCTCTCTCTTAATTTCTGTCTTTGTGAAGATCAATACTCTTTTGTCTCTGTGCAATTGCAATTATATGTGGATTCTTGAAGATTATTTATTTTCTTATGAAAAAATAATTAGTTTTCTAGAATTGATGTTCTATTTAATTGTTGTTAAATTTCAGGAGAGTAAAAAAAGTTTAAACGGGAAAAAGACAAGAATATGATGAGCAATTAGATATTTTCAGTTGTTTTAACCATCTTGGGTATATGTAAATTTTTTGGTAAATTTATTTTAATAAGTTTTGGAAGTTAAGATTATTGTCCCACAAGGTAACACTCTATCTTAATTATAAAATAAATTTTAAATGGGCAAAAATAAAAAAGTAGAAGTCCGTTAATAAGTGCATATTTGGGATCAAGTTCAAACGAATGACAAATTCTTCTATTTTCTATAATTGAGAGGCAATTTTGGACCAATCCACTAATGATAAAGGTGTGTTTGGGAAAAGTTTTGTCAACCCATCTCTTATTCCCAACATTGTTAGTATAACAGTTTATCATACAAAAAATATGACGGAATATATTCTGTTACCTCTCCCTCTACTTATTATAGAACAGAGGAAATCATCATAGATATTCAAGATGGTAATAAGTGAACTTTTCATTATTTTCCTATTCTCTCTCTTTTCTTTCTTGCATCAAGCATTAAGCTAGAGTTAGAAATAAATTTATGTAGTTGACACTGATATCCTAGAGTATTTTAACATTGTAGCTTTTCAGTCTATTTATTAGTACATACTAAGTTTGTTAGAAGGTGATTAGTAGGTTAGCTAGTTATAGTTATTTTGTTAATCATAGTCACAATGTATAAATAGCCGGATATAGTGTATTGTTTCATTGAATTAGAGAATTCATATATTTTCTCTCCTTCTCTCAATCGTGTGTTCATAGCTATCCATCTCCGTCAATTCAGCACCTTGTTTTTCATTTTTGTAGAGTAGTTCAGAATCTTCCTTATGAATTACTATAAATCTAATACATCATAATAAAAATTCTATTCTCATTAAATAAAAAAGAAACTCCATAGAATGATGTTCACATGTACATTATATTGAGGTGGTCGAGCACATAAGATTTATGAGACTAAATTTTAATCAGAATATGGTTAATTATCAAGTGAAAAGAGCAAAAACACAATTTAATGTCCAAGTTCAACTTGTTTCAACATCATTAACATGATAATCCCTCTGGAGAAGATGTGGATTTCTTCTTCACAATTGCCAGTCATTTATGAGAAGAAGAATAATGATCACAGTTAGCATAAGATGTTAAGATGTAAATAACACATATGGCTATAGCGTAAAATGAGTATTTGAGATAATTTATTCATGTGTTATGTCGATCAGATCTATATGTAAAGGTGTCTAACCATAGCAAGTGAAGGTCTTACTAGGGGAATAGATAGGCATAAAATCAACATGAAAAAAAGTTGTCTTAGAAAATGTATAATCATATGAAATTCATATAGGTCTAGCAAAAACTACGACACAATGAATGAAAGAAAAAATGTTTATTATATAGATGATATCAATAATTTTGGATTAATAAAATTTTAGTCATGTTAGTATATTTACTTTAAATCAATGTTTGTTGGGACAAAAACAAAATGAGGGAGAACAATTTATAATGATATTTATACTCTCCATTCATCTAAATTGCAAATTCGCATTACTAAGGTACAAAATATTATCGTCAATGCAATGATTCGGAAATTATTTCAATATATGTTAGGTTTCACTAGATTTATATTCTTCTTTTTTTTTGCTTTTTGGCGTCTAATGTCGATTCCTTAAAAACGAAAAAAAAAAACCCCATAAATTTTGAGCTACTTTGATTAGTGTAATATTAAGTTACATATAGAACAAACTTCCTAAAATCTTTAGCACCAGAACTAATCAATTACATTTTACCTTTAGAAAAATTATGATTTAAGACGGGAGTAGTGGAAATTAGATGTGAGCATCTATATCATTACTAGTGTATGAAGGGATTAAATATTACTTATTTTTATATTTTATATGGCACTATTATAACTACTACTCTTTAGAGAATCAAATATCTCTCCTTTTTACCACAACTTTGTATATTTGAATACAGTTGACATTCCACTTAAAGTATGTATATTTATATACATATTGCCTCGAATTTTACTCATGTTTCGTAAATGTTAGATGTATAATGTAATAATTTGTGCTAATTAGTGGTATTTTTATATGTAGGAGTCAACCAGAGGCAATATGGGACGAAAGTGCACGATTTGAAGCAAAAAAAAAAAAAAATAGACAGTATAGCACCTAGGGTAGCGTGGAGCGCTACCTGTGGTCCAGTTTCCAGATGCAAAAATTTTCCAGCGCCAGGGCTAGCGCCCCACGCTACCCTGGACGTTGGGTGACGGGTTTCACTCCTATTTCGTCCCAGACAAGGTTATTTCGACCCAAGACGCCCCCAACTTGTATAAAAGTAAGTATAAACCTATTTTGGAGGGGGAGACACCACTTTGAGAGGAAAATACACGCACTGAATACTAGGGAGCGAGGATTCTCAGTTTTGCTTCATCTTCTCTTCCTTTAATCCCATAGTTCATTAGTTCTAGAGTTGTGGGTGCTACATGAACGTTGTGGTTTGGAACTTGAATTGCTTTTATTATTTTATCATATTGATTTATTTATTCAATCTTGCACATAATTATTTGATTGCTTGATTACCAATTGAATACTATCTACGAATCTAGGATTAAACTCGGGAGAGGAAATTCTAGATTGCATATAAGATTGAGTAGAGCGAGATCTTGAACCTGAGTACCGGGAACAGATTTGCGGTTAGGATTGGGATATACCTAATCCCCTTGCTTGGTTACTATATAGGAATTATTAATGCGTTTTTGTTAATCCTAATTCCATAGGAATATAGGCGTTAGGTTAGCTTGAATAGATGAGTAATAATTTGGGAGAATACTACAAGTAATATTAACCCTGTCAACTAATGAACCAGATAAATTAATTAGACAATTTAAGGGGAAGACTCAACGGAATTGTTAGCTAACTCATAGCTCTAGAATATCGTCTCTCATTGAATTCGTGTCTAATTTTGCCAACTTGTTCCTTTAATCTCTTAGTTTGTTACTCTAGATTAGTTTGAGTTAATTATTCATACTTTAGGATTCGTTTGAATAGATTAATTATTTGAGTTTAATTTAATTGGTAGTTAATCATAAGTTCTTATGGGTACGATATCTGAACTTACAATTCTATATTACGTGTACGATCACATATACTTGCTTGTACATTTGGGAGCAACAAGTTTTTGGCGTCGTTGCCGGGGACTTTGAAATTGATTGTTTTGCTAAATTAGATTTTTATTTTTTATCTATTCAAATTTTAATTTTAGTTTAGTGTAGTACTTCTTTAATTATTTTTTCTTTCTTTTTACATGGCATCTTGGAACGAGAATTGGTTGAATAATGGTTATTCTTATTTTGGTGATCCCTGTCCATATTGTGGAGGATCACACTTGTGGCAAAATTGTGAATCTCAATCTTATGAGTGAAATTTTTGTAATTTGTGTAGTTTTCACGATGGCCATTGGGATGGCTGTCCTAATTCTTTTTACCCTTCTTTGAGCCATTGTTATTATGTTTCTAATGATGTTTTTGAGTATGATAGGAGTAATGGAGATGAGGATGTGGAATGTGCTGCCCGTATTATGGACATGGTGAGGAAAGTAGCTAAGCAACAAGATGAAAATCAAAAAGCTATACAAAGAATTAGTGCAGCAATCACGAGAATGAAGGTCGATGCGGAAGAATTGGCTAAAGAGAGTGAGTTCCCACAAGAAGATAATTTTGAAGAAGCAAAAATAGTGAGCCAATCGTGGCTAGAAGAACAAGCTCAACTGATAAAATTTCATGGGTTTCTCCGTAATGGTCTTTCAAATATGGCAAAACAGATGATAGAAGGAAGAATTGAGCTCGGGCAGGAGATAGGCCAATTTGACTCTGATATCCATGACCTGCAGGCTCAATTAAATAAAAAAGTTGAGGCGTTTGATGCCCTACAACCGATTGTTGTGGATACTGGTCAGCTTGTGAAGCGAAAAGAGGAATTTCAACTATTCAACCAAAATATTATTAATGATACCAAGGTTAAGGAAGTGTGCAAAAGTAAGAATGTTAAAAGTGAAGCGATTCTAGAGTTAGAACGCATTGGACCTCATTCTAAATACTTTTCAACATTGTGTTTGGTTAGTGACATGAGAATAAATCCATTCGAGCCTATGGAGGAGTCAATGGACGAGGAACAAAGTGCATATATTCTGAAATTTGCAATGCCAAGAAGACAAAATGACATCCCTTACTTAAAGGCCAAGAAGTGCAAGATGAGACATTATTCACTTGGTTCTTTTGTATTCGTACACCGCCTCCAGGAATGTGATAGAAAAACTGATGCAAAGTTGGGGGCACAATTCATATCCTCAAAGTGGAAGAAAAAATAGTGAAAGTGATGGTATCGTGCCACGACGTTAAATCAAGCGTTTGTTGGGAGGCAACCCAACTCTACTATTTTTTTTTAATTCTTTTTTTGTGTGTTATTTTTGTAGTGTTATTTTTATATTTTGTAAGAGTGTGAGCATGGAATCAAAGCCATTAGGCATGTGCAAAAGCGAGCAGGTGGTTGAAACTAAGTGTGGAATGCTCGCACAAAAGACCATCCTTGGGAGAAGTCTAAGTATCCCATGAGCTGTTAATGCTTTGGCCTTTGGCCTACCAGGGAGTCTCTTTTACCCTTTTGTTATTTACAGTGTGTATTGCGAACATTGCACAATTTTAAGTGTGGGGTGAAGAGATTGTCTAGATGATTTTCTGTGCTATCCTATCTTAATTGTAGTATTCTTTCTTAATGTAGTGGTTTTTGTTTTAAAAACAAAAGTTGGAAAAAAAATCACAAAATTTGGACTTTTCCCGACGATGGATTTTGTGGACAACTTTCTTGAGGTATTAAGGTCCAATAAAAAAATTCAAAAATATTTTTTTTTCCAGTTAGTTTTAGTTAGATAATAATCCCTCTGGGTTTTTTTTGTGCATCGGTTCTTTTTTATTGGATGTAGTTTGAACCGGATAGTAATTATTTTATAATAGATTAGGATTTAGGAAATAAAAAAAAAGAAGAATGATATAATTCTTAGGTGCCCTTGACTTGTTTGATAGTAAAATATTTAGGCCTTGTCATGTGTAGTACCTTCCCTATATTTTAAAATTGAACATGATGCCTTTATAAATTGGATAACATGTTTTGTGATGCCTATGTCTCGCTATCTTGACTTTTGTTTACTTTTTACTTAATGCTTAATATCTCGTGGCTCCGTGAATACTTGCATTAGTTGAGAGTCGGAATGAGACCATCCTTAGTGAGTCATGTGCCATGTATGGTGAGATTTTGTGTAGTCCATATTATTGTGATTAAGTCTAGACCTTGCCTGGTCTGTGAGTTGAAGTAAAATTTTAGGTGATGCTCGGTTTAAAAAATGATTGTAGGCTTTCTTTGATCTTTTTGAGCTTAATGCTTATCACAAAATAAAAATTATCCCTATTTAACCCTTTTGGGTCTATAGACTTTTATTTTGCACCTACATTACGAGCTGATA
Source organism: Nicotiana otophora (assembly GCA_000715115.1). Lineage (NCBI taxonomy): Eukaryota > Viridiplantae > Streptophyta > Magnoliopsida > Solanales > Solanaceae > Nicotiana > Nicotiana otophora. Next base: position 74,132 of record AWOL01S0152170.1, read on the forward strand.
CCCTTTTGTTCTTAATTGACATTGTTTTGATCTGTTACCTCTGAAAGTACATTAATTGTGAAATGAGCGCTAGAAGAAGTAAGGACTAAGTGTGGGGTGGGATTCGAGTGAAACCGAAGAAATAAACAAGGGTGCACTTGCTTTATAAAATAATACAC
>AWOL01S0152190.1:0-26450 GCA_000715115.1 Nicotiana otophora
CCAACGTCCATCACCAAGAGCCTATGCTGCGTCACGAGTATCTCACCCGGAATCACCTTACAAATGCAAAAACAAATGCAAAATACTTAGGGAATTAACATTGATATGTCTTACATTTTATTTTATACGAAGTGGATTATCTTTCGAAAAATCAAAGGTTGTTTTCGAAGCAATTCATGACCTGTAAACTCCTGTGGAATGTACTCAACATGGAGACTAAATTCTTAGACCAAAAATTAATTTTCACTTCTCAAACTGTTGGAAATTGTATCTTCGGGCTTAGGTGAACCCCATAAAGGGTGCTAGCTTATTATAAGACTCACTAGTCAGTCCAATCCAAATCCTAACACTGTCTATATAAACATCAATGTTGGATGACACACTCTAAAACGTCTAAAGAACAGCTAGGGTTATATATCTTGTGTTATCGAGGGGTTTTAGGCTGTGGCAAAAGGGAGTCCATCCCAATGACACAAGTCGTGATTCCTGCAGATTCGCTTTCGCTATGAAAAAACCCGCAAGTCTCCTAAACTAAATTTACAGTTAAATACATCACAAACAAACAGCTATTTGAATTTGTTCTGCCATCGATCAATTCCAAGTAATCAGCCATTTGAATTATACCATCCAATAAGTTTTGAGGAATAAGTACCTAACTTTGTTAATTAAAGTTGCTAAAGAAGGCTGACAGCTAAGTACTCCACTAATATCAAACTATGTTCAAAATTTCTTTTGCTAATAATGGTTAAGCCGCCTTAATAAAAGATAACAACTTTATACATTGTAAGTGTAACCTCCACTTAATTCCATATATATCTGTGTTCTAAACAGCCCTGTTTGAATATTATTATGGCCTAAGAGTCATCCTAATTAACCATCAAAAATAAGATAAAAAGAAATAGAATATACACATTGCTTGCTTACAAAGGGGAAAAATCCCCTCTATAAATTGCCTCTTCTATTGTGTTCTCAAACACACATCAAACACTTAGCAATATTTCTCTCTGAGGATAATATTCCAATAATTATGGCTTCCATGGGATTAAACTATGCCCATCTTCACGTGCAGCAAAAACGCCTAAAAGAGAATTCAAAGAGAATAGAAGTGGAAAAAGCTCGTAGTAATAACGAAGGTGGCGCGGTGAAAAAATTAGTTGAGGATGGTAAGCGTAGTAAGAGTAAGAAAATTTACCCTGGTGGTTTTGCTTCTAATGAGAACTTAGGTGAAAATAAATAGTAATTTAGGTTCTGCACAATATAGTAAGGGCATTGTAAAACGAGCTTATGTCAAATAATGTGCTAGATTAATTTCTGTCTTTTTTCTCAATTTTTTTTCACTAGGTTGTATGAAATTGATCACCTAATTTGTGCATGTAATATATGGCATTGTTGATATTATTGTTTGAGTCTTTGCATGATGGTTTTACTATTACAAGTTAAAACTCCAAATTATTGCAGTCACTTAGCTATTTGTAGTATCAAACTATTAATGATGTATTTTCCCAAGGCCTCGAGTGCTTATCATAAGTGACAGAAAAGTATACACACTGATCAATAAAATAATTCAGTCACTAACACTTATGGTGTTCGTCGGTCGGTACGGTATTTAAATATTTTGGTTCGGTATTTTCGGTATTCGATTTCTTAAAATGTTATACCAATATCGTATCTAATTATATTAAATTCGGTATGGTTCTGTTTTTCTCCTTTCGGTTTCGATTTATTCGGTTCGGTAACTTCAGTTTATTCGGTTTGAATACTAACTAGTGCATAGAGTTATACACTGTAATATTCTTAACTAAAGTACTCAAAAGTACAAAACTAAATTTGTTGATAAACGTTTTGTCCAAAACAAGCAAATATCAGCTCTGAGAGAGAAAACTATACATAAAAAGATAAATTTGATCAGTAAATATTTTGTTACTTGCTCAGAGTTAATTGATGAACTTAGAGAATAAAGGAAAGTAAAATTTTAGATTTTTAATATTTATGCTATAATTATTAATATATGTATTGTGTAATATAATATATATTTTGGTACGGTATCAGTATTTCGGTATTTTATTTTAAAATACCAAATACCATATCTAATACCAATTATTTTTAAAACATAAACCAAATATCATACCGAATACCATAATATCGAATACCAAATAGCAAAATTTTCAATTTCAGTACGATAATTCGGTATTTACCAAATTATACACAGCCCTACTAATACGTCCATAAGCTAAGAGGCTATATATTTTTGGCATGTATTGAGCTCATTTCATCAAACAAACCTATGATCAACAATGCTCATCTTGTAATCATTCTCACAACTCAACAATTATCTTTAAAGAAAAGAAATAATACACGCTTAACATCCGTTGAACTTAATTCGCGTACGATAAAAATTAGAGAAGATTTCAGAGACCTACCTCTAAATTTTGCGTCGTAACACTGATGATATCCCTTGTGGTTTATGATATTACTGTAATAACCCGATAAGTCATCTTAGGTTTCAGAAACTAATTCTATGTTTCGAGGCCTCAAATATCTCATTTTAGCCTTCCTCGATTTGCGTGCGCAGTATGAGTATTTTTCCGGAAAGCTTTTATGTAAAAACTGAGAAGATGTGAAATGTTTGCCTTAAAATCCATTTGAGTTGACTTTGGTCAACGTTTTTGAGCAAATGGACTCGAATTCATATTTTGACGGTCCCGGTTGGTCCGTATCGTGATTTGGGACTTGGGCGTACGTCCGAAATCGAATTCGAAAGTCCCTAACCTGAGTTCTCGAACTTTGTTGAAATTTAAAAGTTAAAGGCTTAATGATTTTGAAATATTTGACCGATGTTTGACTTTTTGAATATCGGGTCTGTATTTTAGTTTCGGAATCCGGTATAGGTCCAATACTATATTTATGACTTGTCCGTTAAATTTGGTGAGAGACGGAGTTGGTTTGACGTGATTCAGACGTTCGGTTATTAATACAGCAATTCTAAAGTTTCTTGAAAATTTTATTTGATTTTGGTGTCCGATTCATAGTTCTAGGTGTTATTTTGGTGATTTGATCGCCCGAGCAAGTTCGTATGATATTTTTAGACTTGTGCACATAGTTAGTTTAGAGCCCCAATGGCTCAGGTGAGTTTCGGATAGGCTACAGAGTGGTTTGAACTTAGAAAATCATAGCTGGTGTATCAGATCTGCAGGCTTCGCATTTGCGAGGTTTGCGAGCCTCGCATTTACGAATAGTGGGCTGGGGGTGGACCTTCGCATTTGCGAAGTTTTGGGTCGTATTCGCAATCCTCGTAGTCCGCATTTGCGAAGGCAATAAAGATGTGAGAGCTTCGCATTTACGAAGCATTTCTCACATTTGCGGGGTTCGCAATTGCGAATCCCTGGTCGTATTTGCGACATCTGCAACTATGTAAAATTTAAGTTATACGAGATTTTTCTCTTATTCATCTAATTTTCAAAACCTAGAACCCTAGAGGCGATATTTCCAAGACCATTTCTTTCCCAAATCATTGGTAAGTGATTCTAACCTACTTTCTTTCAATCTTGATTCTAACCTACTTCCTTTCAATCTTTCATTACATTTCACAAGTTTTTAACATAAAATCTAGAGTTTTCATAGTGGAATTGGAGATTTTTGTGTAGAAATTAGGGATTTGGTATATTGGAGATTTAGACCTCAAATTGAGGCCGGATTCCAAAATAAATCAGATAACCGGGCACAGGGGTGAATGAGTAATCGGGTTTGGGTTCGAATTTCGGGTTTGGACCAAGCGGTCTCGGGTGTTGACTTTTTCAATAACGGCCTAAATTGAATTCTTTACAATCGTGGGTAGTTCCTAAGGCTTAATTTGATTCGTTTGGTTGGTAAATTACTAGATTCTATTGGTTTGGAGGCTTGTTTGAAAGGAAAAGTTGTGGTTTGAGCTGTGAGTTTGGTCTTCGGAGCAAGGTAAGTGTCGTGGTTAACCTGTACTTGAGAGAATAAGACTTGTTTTGTCTATTTGCTACATGCTTAAATGTTGGGGAACAACGTATATGTGAGGTAACGAGTAATTATGCATTTTAGTCGGGTTAAAACATACGGTCGGGGCTTGGTTTCTTGCAATTATATCTTCCTTTATTCATGTTATCCATGTTTAGACTAGTATTGTTAAATTGATCGTTCTTATCATGTTTACAGATCTTTTGATGATAATTGAGTATTGATTCCAAAGGTGAGGTTGATATTGTGGAACCAAATACTGAAGTAAGGCTCGTACTTGTTATTCTATCTCCCTGTTGTTATTTATTCATTGTATTATGGTAAGGGAGAGTGTTAATGCACGAAGGGTGATGTCGTGTCATATTATGAGTGTTAATGCATGAAGGGTTATGCCGTGTCATATTATGAGTGTTAATGCACAAAGGGTGATGTCGCGCCATGTTATAAGAGTTAATACACGAAGGGTGATGCCGTGCCGTTTCTATTGATTTTATGGTGAGGTTGAGAGTAAAAGCATAAAGGGTGATGCCCTGCATTGTTTCTTTACTGTGTTTACTTGTTCATATTGGTTCATAGTATATTGGCTGTTCAAGTTACCATTCTGATGTAGTTCTCTATCTCGTATTCCCCTCAGCATGTTCTCCCTCCCAATAGTACATGTTTAGCTGTTATTTGTACATATACTGTTAAACTGCACATGTTTGTTATGTAGGTGTCTTGTCATAGCCTCGTCACTACTTCGTCGAGGTTAGGCTCAAAACTTACCAGTACATGGAGTCGGTTGTATTGATACTGCACTCTGTATTTCTTGTGCAGATTTTGGTATTGGTCACAGCTGATCAAGATGCGTAGTAGCTCAGACTGGTTCATCGGAGACTCAAGGTAGATCTGTTGGCGTTCGTAGACTTTGAAGTCCCCGTCTATCTTTTCAATTTTTTTAATGTTTCTTTCGCTCAAACAGTTATATTTCTTTCAGACTTTTACTTGTAGTAAATTCTAGAAGTTCGTGAATTGTGACTCCAGATCCGGGTGGTAGTAATTAATGAAGTTTTTATATTATTCCGCACTCGTTGTATTTCATCTTAGCTTATTTGCTGTTATTTACTGAATTGAATAAGGATTGGCTTATTAATTCTCTAACGTCGGCTTGCCTAGCAAGTGAAATGTTAGGCGCGATCACGGTCCCGATGGTGGAAATTTCGGGTCATGACAAGTTGGTACCAGAGCATTAGATTGCCTAGGTCTCACAATTCACGAGCTGGCTTAGTAGAGTCTGAAGGATCGGTACAGAGACGTCTGTACTTATCTTACAGAAGCTATAAAGTTTAGGAACATATTTCACTTCCATTCTTCTTTGTCGTGCGGTTTTGTTCTCTCATTGCTAATTGAACTCTTCTATTCTTATCCTTCCGTAGATGGCGAGAACCCATGCTACGTCTTCAGCTGGACAGCAGTCGGAGCCCCGAGTGGAAGCTCTTACAAGGGGCATAGGTCGAGGCCAAGGCTTCGCCATAGGCCGAGGCAGGGGCAGAGCTCAGCCTAGAGCTCGAGCAGCAGCACCAGCACCATCAATGGAGCCCCAGGTGGAGTTTGAGGAGGAGGTTGCAGCCCAGACTGTGCCTGCTGGACCAGCTCAGGTTCCAAGGGGTTCATCGCCACCCCAGTGCTTCAGGATGCTTTGGTCCGTTTGGTGGGCCTTATGGAGAGTGTGGCCCAGGCCGGTACCTTTCATATGGTACCAACCGTCTCTCAGGCTAGGGGAGGAGCACAGACTCCCGCTACTCACACTCCGGAGCAGATGGCTCCCCAGTATCAGACTCCAGTAGCCCCGCCAGTTGGGATAGTTCAGCCGATTGTTGCGGCACAGGCTGGTGATGGACTAGTTATGTCTTCTGAGAGCTTATTGAGGTTGGACAAGTTAACCAAGTTCTTTACAGTTCACTTCAGTGGCGCACCTTCTGAGGACTCACAGGATTATCTTGACCGCTGCCATGAGGTATTGCAGAACATGGTATAGTTGAGACCAATGGGGTCGATTTTGTTGTGTTTCAGATGACGGGTTCCGCCAAGAGATGGTGGAAGGATTTTGTATTTACCAGACCAGCAGGGTATCCTGCTCTTACTTGGGACCAGTTCTCTCAGATATTTCTTAAGAAGTTCCTTCCTGTCATATTGAGAGAGGAGCACCGTCATCAGTTCGAGCATCTCCAGCAGGTCAGTATGACTGTTACCCAGTATGAGACCTGTTTTGTGGATTTGGCCCATCATGCTCTTCTTCTTCTTCCTACCGATCGAGAGAGGGCGGGGAGGTTTATTGACGGACTTGCTCAACCTATCAGATTGCAGATGGCTAAGGAGACTGGGAGTGAGATTTCTTTTCAGGCGACTGCCAATGTTACCAGGCGAGTCGAGATGGTTCTTGCTTAGGGAGGTTAGGGGTCAGACAAGAGACCACGTCATTCTGGGGGGTTCAGCGGTGCCTCATCTGGAGGCAGGGGTACTTTTGGTAGAGGCCATCCTCCCAGGCTGTTTCATTCAGCACTCCAGGCATCCCACGGTGCCTCAGGTGGTCGTGGCCCTCATATGCCTTATTCCGACCAGCTATCCTACAGTGTACCACTAGTTCCTATTAGTACACCTCCGCTCCAGAGTTTTCAGGGTGGTTACTCAGGTCGACAAGGTCAGTTTTAGGGTCAGCAGTCACAACAGCCGAGGTCCTGTTATACTTGTGGTGATCTGAGGCACATTGCTAGATTTTCCTTCGGATTCACAACATCAGGGTTCTCGTGCCACGGTCCCGGCACCGGGTGCTTCACCACCCGCTCAGCCAGCTAGAGGTAGGGTTCAGATAACTAGAAGTGGAGGTCAGGCCATTAGAGGTGGAGGTCAGGCCGCTAGAGGTGGAGGCCGGCCAGCTAAGGCCCGTCCTAGAGATGTAGTCCAGAGTGGTGGGGTCCAGCCCCGATGCTATGCTTTTCCAGCCAGGCCCGAGGCTCAGTCATCTAATGCTGGTATCACAGGTACTGTTTCAGTTTGCAGTAGAGATACTTCAGTTCTATTTGGTCCGAGTTCTACTTATTCCTATGTGTCATCCTATTTTGCTTCATATTTGGTTGTGCCTCGTGATTCTTTGAGTGCTCCTGTGTATGTGTCCACACCTCTGGGAGATGCTATTGTTGTAGATCGTGTTTATCGTTCATGTGTGGTCACCATTGGGAGTCTTGAGACTAGTGTAGATCTTCTACTTCTCGATCTGGTCGATTTTGATGTTATCTTGGGTATGGATTGGTTGTCACCTTATCACGTTATATTGGACTATCATGCTAAGACGGTGACCTTAGCCTTGTCGGGATTTCCTCGATTTGAGTGGAGGAGGATTCCTGGGCCATTCTACCAACAGGGTAATCTTTTATATGAAGGCTCGGCATATGGTCGAGAAGGGGTGTCTAGCTTATTTGTCTTATATTCGCGATTCTAGTTCGTAGGTTCCTTCCATGGATTCAGTACCAGTTGTTTGTGAGTTTCCAGAGGTGTTTCCTGTAGACCTATCGGGGATGACACCTGACAGGGATATTGATTTCTGTATTGATTTGGCTCCGGACACTCAACCCATCTCTATTCTGCCATGCCGTATAGCCCCACCAGGGTTGAAAGAATTGAAGGAACAGTTGCAAGATTTGCTTGATAAGGGCTTCATTAGACCTAGTGCCTCTCCCTGGGGTGCACCTGTGTTGTTTTGGAAGAAGAAGGATGGATCGATGAGGATGTGCACAGATTTTCGGCAGTTGAACCAAGTCACCATCAAGAACAAGTATCCATTGTCGATGGTTGATGGCTTATTTGATCAGCTTCAGGGTGCCAAGTTGTTTTTGAAGATTGATTTGAGATTTGGCTACCATCAGTTGAGGATTAGGGTATCCGATGTTCCTAAAACAGCTTTTTGGACCCGGTACAGGCATTATGAGTTTCTTGTAATGTCCTTTGGGTTGACAAATGCCCCCGCAACATTCATGGATTTGATGAACCGAGTATTAAAGCCTTATTTTTACTCCTTTGTGATTGTGTTTATTGACGATATCTTGATCTACTCCCGCAGTTGAGAGGAGCATGAGCAGCATCTTAGGATTGTACTTCAGACTCTGAGAGCCAGCTAGTTATATGCTAAATTTTCAAAGTGCGAGTTTTGGCTGGATTCAGTTGCTTTCTTAGGGAACGTTGCATCAGCAGAGGGCATTCGGGTAGATCATAAGAAGATTGAGGTAGTTCAGAACTGGCCTAGACCCACTCCAGCTACGTAGATTAGGAGTTTCTTGGGTTTGGCAGGCTATTACCGTTGATTTGTGGAGGGGTTTTCATCTATAGAAGCCCCGTTGATCTAGAAGAGTGCCCTATTTAAATGTTCATACGAATATGAGGCGAGCTTTCAGAAGCTCAAGATTGTTTTGACTACAACGCCGATGTTAGTGTTACCCACAGATTCAAGATCTTATATGGTATATTGTGATGTGTCCCGTGTTGAGCTCGGTGCGGTATTGATGCAGGAGGGCAGGGTGATTGCATACACGCCACGACAGTTGAAGGTTCATGAGAAGCATTACCCTGTCCATGACATAGAGTTGGCAACCATTGTTCATGCGCTGAAGATTTGGAGGCACTATCTTTACGGTGTGTCGTGTGAGGTTTTCACAGATCATTGGAGACTTCAGTATTTGTTCAAGCAAAAGGATCTCAATTTGAGGCATATGAGGTGGTTGGAGCTATTGAAAGACTATTATATCACTATTTTGTACCACCCCGGGAAGGTCAATGTGGTGGCCGACGCCTTGAGTAGAAAGACATCGAGTATGGGTAGCCTTGCATTCATTCCAGTCGGTGAGAGGCCGTTTGCATCAGATGTTCAGACTTTAGCCAACCAATTTATGAGGTTGGATATTTCAGAGCCTAGTTGTGTTCTAGCTTGTACAGTTGCTCGGTCTTCTTTGTTTGAGCGCATCAGAGATCGACAGTATGATGACCCTCATTTGTTGGTCTTTAGGGACTCAGTGCGACACGGTGGTGCCAAGAAGGTTACTGTTGGAGAAGATGAAGTTTTGAGGATGCAGGGTCGTGTTTGTGTGCCTAATGTGGATGTACTGCGTGAGTTGATTCTTGAGGAGGCCCACAGTTCCCGCTATTCTATTCATCCAGGCGCCACCAAGATGTATCAGGACATGCGACATCATTATTGGTGGAGGAGGATGAAGAAGGATATAGTTGCTTATGTAGCTCGGTGTCTAAATGGTCAGCAAGTAAAGTATGGGCATCAGAGACCCGGAAGTTTGCTTCAACAGATAGAGATTCTTGAGTGGAAGTGGGAGAATATTACTATGGACTTCATTATTAGACTCCCACGGACTCAGAGGAAGTTCGATGCCGTTTGGGTCATTGTGGACAGGCCAATTAAGTCAGCGCATTTCATTCCTGTGGCAGTTACCTATTCTTCGGAGCAGTTGGTAGAGATTTACATCCGCGAGATAGTCCGTCATCACGATGTGCCCATGTATATCATTTCTGATTGAGGTACGCAGTTCACCTCGCACTTCTGGAGGGAAGTACAGTGTAAGTTTGGCACGTGGGTTGAGTTGAGCACATTGTTTCATATTCAGACGGACGGACAGTCCGAGCGCACTATTCAGATCTTGGAGGATATGCTCTGCGCATGTGTTATAGACTTCGGAGGATCCTGGGATCAGTTCTTTCCCCTGGCAGAGTTCGCCTAAAACAACAGCTACTAGTCGAGCATTCAGATGGCCCTCTAGTAGGCATTATATGGTAGGCAGTGCCGATCACCAATTGGGTCGGTTGTTGGGTACATATCTAGTACATGATTCCTTGGATAAGGTCAAGATTATTCAAGATCGACTTCGCACATCCCAGTCCAGGAAGAAGAGTTATGTCGATCGCAGAGTTCATGATGTTGCATTCATGGTCGGGGAGAGAGTGTTGCTCCGGGTATCACCCATGAAGGGTGTTATGAAGTTCGGAAAGAAGGGCAAGTTGATTCCTAGGTATATCAGACCTTTTAAGATTCTGAAGAGAGTGGGAGAGGTGGCTTACAGGCTTGCATTGCTACCGAGGTTATCAGCAGTTAATTCGGTGTTCCACGTGTCCATGCTTTGGAAGTATCACAGTGATGTGTCCCACGTGTTGGATTTCAGCTCTGTCCAGTTGGACAAGGATTTGACTTACAAGGAGGAGCCGGTGGCTATTCAGCCCGTCGAGGCAGCTACTTGGGAATCCGAGTCAGACATGTAGGGTAGATATCCACACTTTTTCACCAGCCCATGTACTTTTTATGTCCGTTCAAGGAAAAACGGTTATTTTAGAGATGGAGAATGTGATGACCCTATAAGTCATCTTAGGTTTCAGAACCTAATTCTGTGTTTCGAGGCCTCAAATACCTCATTTTAGCTTTTCTCGATTTGCGTGCGCAGTCCGTGTGTTTTTCCAAAAAGCTTTTAAGTAAAAACTGAGAAAATATGAAATATTTGCCTTAAAATCCATTTGAGTTGACTTCGATCAACCTTTTGAGTAAACATACCCGGATTAGTGTTTTGACGGTCCCGATGGGTCCGTATCATAATTTGGGACTTGGGCGTATGCCCAAAATCGAATTCGGAAGTCCCTAGCCCGAGTTATCCGACTTTGTTGAAATTTGAAAGTTAAAGGCTTAATGATTTTGAAATGTTTGGCAGATGTTTGACTTTTTGAATATCGGGTTTGTATTTTAGTTTTGGAACCCGGTATAGGTCCAATACTATATTTATGACTTGTCTGTCAAATTTGGTGAGAAACAGAGTTGGTTTGACGTGATTCAGACGTCTGATTGTTAATATAGTAATTCTAAAGTTTCTTGAAAATTTCATTCGATTGTGGTGTCCGATTCATAGTTCTTGGTGTTATTTTGGCTATTTGATCCCGCGAGCAAGTTCGTATGATGTTTTTAGACTTATGCGCATAGTTGGTTTAGAGCCCCGAGGGCTCGGGTGAGTTTCAGATAGGCTACAGAGTGGTTTGAACTTAGAAAATCATAGCTGGTGTATCAGATCTGCAGACTTCGCATTTGCGAGGCCTGGCTCGCAAATGCGAGCCTCACATTTGCGAAGAAACCATAACCTTTGCGAGCAGTGGGTTGGGGGTGGACCTTCGCTTTTGCGATCCTCGCAGTCCGCATTTGCGAACATCTTGTTCGCATTTGCGAAGGCAGCATAGATGGGGGTGCTTCACATTTGCGGGGTTCGCAATGATCACATTTGTGACATTTACAGCTGTGTAACACTTATGTTAGACGGGAGTTTTCTATCATTCATCAAAGTTTCAAAACCTAGAACCCTAGAGGCGATTTTTCCAAGACCCTATCTTCCCCAAATCAATGGTGAGTGATTCTAACCTACTTCCTTTCAATCTTTCATTACATTTTACAAGTTTTTAACATAAAATCTAGAGTTTTCATGGTAGAATTAGGGGGATTTTGGGTAGAAATTAAGGATTTGGTAAATTGTAGATTAGACCTTAAATTGAGGTCGGATTCCAAAATAAATTACATAACCGGGCTCGGGGGTGAATGATTAATCGAGTTTTTGTCTGAATTTTGGGTTTAGACCAAGCGGGCTTGGGTGTTGACTTTTTCAATAATGGCTTAAATTGAAATCTTTACAATTGTGGGTAGTTCCTAAGGCTTAATTCGAATTGTTTGGTTGGTAAATTCTAGATTCTATTGGTTCGGAGGTTTGTTTGAAAGGAAAAACCGTGGTTGAGCTTTGAGTTTGGCATTCAGAGCGAGGTAAATGTCGTGGTTAAACTTGACTTGTATTGTCTATTTTCTAGATGTTTAAATGTTCGGAAACAACGTATATGTGAGGTGACAAATACTTATACGTTGTAGTCGGGTTAAAACATGCGGACGGGGCTTGGTGTTTTTGCAATTATAGCTTCCTTTGTTCATGGTATCGATGTTTAGACTAGTATTGTTAAATTGATCATTCGTATCATATTTACAGATCTTTTGGTGATAATTGAGTATTGATTCTGAAGTTGAGGTTGATATTGTGGAACCAAATGTTGAAGTAAGTCTTGTACTTACTATTCTATCTCCCTGTTGTTATTTGTTCATTGCATTATCGTAAGGGAGAGTGTTAATACACGAAGGGTGATGTCGTGCCATATTATGAGTGTTAATGCATGAAGGGTGATGTCGTGCCATATAATGAGTGTTAATGCACAAAGGGTGATGCCGTGCTATGTTATGAGAGTTAATGCACGAAGGGTAATACCGTGTCGTTTCTATTGATTTTATGGTGAGGTTGAAAGTAAAAGCGCGAAGGGTGATGCTGTGCATTTTGTCTTTACTGTGTTTACTTGTTCTTATTGGTTCATAGTATATTGGCTGTTCAAGTTACCATTCTGCGGTAGTTCTCTATCTCGTATTCCCCTCAGCATGTTCCCCCTCCCAATAGTACATGTTTAGCTATTATTTGTGCATATACTGTTAAATTGCACAGGTTTGTTATGTAGGTGTCTTGTCATAGCCTCGTCACTACTTTGTCGAGGTTAGGCTCGACACTTACCAGTACATGGGTCCAGTTATACTGATACTGCACTCTGCACTTCATGTGCATATTTTGGTATTGGCCCCAGCTGATCGAGAGGCGTAGCAGCTCAGACTGGTTCATCGGAGACTCAAGGTAGATCTGTTGGCGTTCACAGACCTTGAAGTCCCCGTCTATATTTTTAGTTTTTTTACTGTTTCTTTCATTCAAACAGTTATATTTCTTTCAGATTTTTACTTGTATTAAATCCTAGAAGTTCGTGAATTGTGACTCCAGATCCGGATGATGGTAATTAATGAAGTTTTTATATTATTCCGCACTCGCTGTATTTCATTTTAGCTTATTTGCTGTTATTTATTGAATTGAATAAGGATTGGCTTAATAATTCTCTAACGTCAGCTTTCTTAGCAAGTGGAATGTTAGGTGCCATCACGGTCCCGACGGTGGAAATTTCGGGACGTGACAATTACGGTTACCTCTCTTATTTTGTTCTTTGTAATAATTTTTAAACCTATTTATCATCAATACATTTAGTTACAACTTGACTAATCTACCCCTACTAATGCACTCATTTATTTAATTAATCACTTTATGATTTCTTCTTTTACAAATTAGAATTTGAAACCTAAACCATTGGTTGGAAATCTTCCCTACTCTTAAAACCTGTTTTGTTGCATGTTCTTCTTCAGTTCTTCCTCTTCCTCTTCAACCAAACAACATTGATAGATGTACATGAGAAAATATCTTAGGAACAATAAATAATTCGATCACATATAATTCGACAAGGAAAATTATGCTTTCGTATCACGCAAGCTACAGAGATTTTCCAGAATAACTAACTAAATAATTATTTCTGCCAATATGAGTTAGTAGTTGCTACAATTAATTTGTATGACATCCCCTCATGTAAGAGTATAATTTGCATCATCACATTGAAATCCATTGAAGACATTAAAAATGATAAATATAGGTAGCAATTGAACCAAATTTACTAGGTTCAGATCTTGTATGTGTGTTAAAAGCTCTATTAACTTAGTATGAAAAATAAATTCTGAACTAGTAAATGAAATAAGTTAGTGGTAAAATATCAAATTCAAATTCTTAAAGTTCAAATTTTGAATTGTTTTATGTAAGCATACTAATAGCAAGAACATTATATGCTTCATACAAGATAGCAACTTTAACCATGAGTTATAAGCCTCAAATAGCAATAAGATAAAAAAAAAGAGTTTTTCCTATATAAGAAAGGGAATTACCTTTTTCTCTCTCTACTTTCACTCATTTTCTTGGTGCATGTTAGCTAAACATATGCCAGTGTGTCCATCATAGGAGTGCGAGGTCGGGGACGAGGAAGAGGACGCGGTAGACCTAAGAGAGTACCCATAGTTTCTTTTTGGAGCTCAGTTGGAGCTCGTATTCAAGATGACATGACCCCTAAGGCAGCAACAATGGCTTCCCCTGTACAAATGGCAAAAGAGATTAGATCTATGGAAGTAGAATCTACATCGAACCTAGTGGGATTTCAAAGAAGTTTACCATGAATGAACCTCCAAACGCCACTACAGATACAATATTTTAGAGGAATACTGAATCAAAGGTAGTGGAGAGAAATGAAACAATGATTTTAGGGCAGGAAACAGCAAGGCAAACAGTGGAGATAGCAAAACATGTGGGTGCATGGACGAATCTATTCAAAGGAAATAGATCTGCAACAAATGGTATGACACTACCCTACATCCCTCTGCAAATTGCGAATGGCCAAAATGTGGTGCAATTAGAAGCAGAAGAAGTCAAACCAGAGGAAGAAAAATGGAGTTGTGCCTTAATTGCCTACATCATTGGAGAAACACTTGGGTATAATGCCATGAGAAGGTATATTAGTCAAAATTGGTTGAATATAAAGTCACCGGATATCTATTTACATGAAGAGGGATATTATATGATTAGATTCAAATTAATTACTGATATGCACACTGTCTCCTATGTTGCTGGACCATACACAATCAATAATCGACCTATTATTTTGAAACCGTGAACACCTGAGTTTGATTTTAGTAAGGAATTTCCCACCGAGATTCCTCTATGAGTCAAATTTCCCAATCTTCGAATGAGCTGTTGGAGTAGCAAATCCTTAAGCAGGATAGCAAGTGCTTTAGGAACTCCTTTGTTTGCAGATGCATGTACCACAAAGCACATAAAGATCTCTTTTGCGAGAATGTTGGTGGATGTAAATATTAGTCGCCCACTTCCCTCTGAAGTTACAGTGGTTGGTCCAAAAGTTAGACAATTCTAACAAGTTGTGACTTATGATTGGAAGCTTGAATACTGTGGGAAATGTCAGATAGTTGGCCATACTGGTCGTGAAAAGGGCAAGGGGGAGCTGTAATAGAACCCTCAGTCTAAAATAAAGAAGGATACTAAAGTAGTCACACAATAATGGAAGTGCAAGGGGCTTGTGCAGGTGGCTTCTACAGGTGGTGACCAAGTAGAATCCTCTTATGATCAAGGTGCCAAACAACTGAGTCAGTAATAGTAGTACAAAGAAATACTCCTCCTGCTAATAAAGTGGAAGAGAGACCTGAGAAGAACAAAGGGAAAGCTTTGGATGTAAGCCTAGAGTTCAACCTACAAAACTTCCCTATTCTATGTTCTGCTCCAACTAAGAATGGGTTTGAAGCCATACATGGAGGATGCAGTGATGTGCAAGCCCTACCCCTAGATAGAGG
Source organism: Nicotiana otophora (assembly GCA_000715115.1). Lineage (NCBI taxonomy): Eukaryota > Viridiplantae > Streptophyta > Magnoliopsida > Solanales > Solanaceae > Nicotiana > Nicotiana otophora. Next base: position 15,299 of record AWOL01S0152190.1, read on the forward strand.
AGGGGGTTTCAAAACTATCTAATTAATTGGATATTTTGGAATGTTAGAGGAATAAATAAGAGGTATAAGCAGAAGGAACTGAGAAATTACTTGAAAAGAAAAAACATAAGATTAGTAGGTCTGATAGAAACAAGAATAAAGGAGCATAATGCTACGAAGATTAGCAGGAACATTGTGCCTAACTGGAAGATGTTATAAAACTATCAAACTGCAGCAAATGGAAGACTGTGGTTTGGTCTGGGATTCACAATGGTGTAATGTTAAGTTGCTGAAAGATGAAGCTCAAATTATTCACTATGAGGTCATAAGTAAAGCAGGGGATCTTGATTGCTTTCTCACCATAGTGTATGATTTTAATTGCATTGAGAACATGAAAGGCCGATGACATAATTTGAGAGGAGCAACAATAGGAATTAATAAGCCATGACTTGTTGTGGGTGACTTTAATGCAATAATGTTATAGGATGATCAACTGCTTGGTAATCCAATTACCTATACTGAAATCAAAGACTACTCTGAATGTATGCTAGAATTACTCTTAACAGAGTTACAATAGAGAGGGGACCACTATACCTGGTCCAATAAACAACTAGGATCATATAGAATTTATAGTAGATTGGACAGGGCCTTTGAAAACTATGAATGGATGATGACATAGGGACATCTAATAACGGAATATGATGTACCTTTTATATCAGACCATGCCCCCATACTACTAACATTGGCCTCTTCTAATAGAAACATCAAGGTACCTTTTAAATTCTTTAATGTATGGGCCAATCATGAGGGCGTGTTGAAGATAGTAGAGTATGTCTGGCAACAGTATTATAACACAACTAGGATGAAGAGCATTTGGGTAAAGATGAAGACCATCAGACCTTTACTAAAGAAACTAAATAATGAAGAGTTCAAATTTATTACTCAGAAAATTGAAATGGCCAGGCAAGAATTAATAATCACTCAGGAGCAAGTACATATGAGAGGTACTACTGAGCTACTAGAAAAGGAGAGAGATTTAATACAGAACCTGGAGAAATGGTCCATGATTGAAGAAAGTGCACTACAGTATAAATACAAGGCCAACGGGATAGAACTGGGGGATTCCAATTTCAAATACAGTACATTTGGGAGTTGGAGGAAAACTTTTGCAGAAAACAGCGTTTCTGCGGTCCATTATGCGACCACAGAACCTCTCAGCGAGTCGTAGATTAGCCGCAGAATGCAACAAGACTTAAGCCAATCTTTGGAGGTTATTATGCGGTCTACTATGCAACAACATAATTATTTTGCGGGCCATACATCCGTTGCAGAACCGGCATGAGAAAACTTTGGAGGAAGATTCTGTGGCGCGTTATGCGATCGTAAATCTATCGCAGACTGGACCGAGCCAACCTAGTTTTGGAGGACCATTTTGCAATCCATTGTGCGGACTGCATACCTATTCTATGGTCCACTCTGTGGCCGCAAAATTGAGTTTAGAGGGTCCATTTTTTGATTTTATAACCCTACCCTATTTCCTATAAAATGACCTTGGGATTACTTTGGATGGTTTAATAAAATATTTTAAGAGAGAGAGAGAGTGGAACTAGAGAGAGAGGGAGGAATTCCAACACCTACTACTTCAATCCCTTGCCCAAGCCATAGAGAATTCACAAGGGAAGCTTACAAGGTCTTCATCTAAGAGGTAAGGTTCCATACCCTAGTCTCCAATTTTGAGTTTGGGCAGAGGTTGGGTAATGGGGGGTGTGATTCTTGGGTATGAGAGTTGTTATTTATGCATGTATGCACCAATAAGGATAGTGGGGAGGTCATTGAACTAATATGGGTAAACTCTTGGTGTTGAATTGGTTGTGAGGTAAAGAACATGTTGTAGAAGAACCTTGTAGTTAAGTTGCACACATTGTGTTTGATGAAATACTTAAATGAGCCGAACCCATGAACCTCTTCCTAATTACGGTTTGATTTTGTCGTCTCTCTAATATACTTAAGTTGCTAGGATTTTTGAAATATTGTATTAATTTAAGAAAAGCTCAAGTGAGGTATGTTGGCTAAATTTCTCTCCTAGAATCGAATCCCTCGGTGTTCTCGTAAGTTCAAGTATGAAGAGCCAATCTCTTATTTCTCATGTTCCGAGTTATTTCTTATAAATTTGACTATTCCGAATAAGCTTGTGTTGATAGATATATACTACAAATGTGTGCCAAATACTCCTATCATATTGTGTTCTCCTTAGGGAATGTATTCAAACATGATCAATGTGTCGGAATATTATGATTTCAATCATATTTCAATTGCAACTTATTATGCTAAATTGTGGAAGAAAAACTCAATGTGCTTAAGTCTCTTATGGCTCATATGTATACTTATAGTCTTGATTAGAAATGCTTGGTTGTTGATAATCCAAGACGATGTCTAAAAGTGAAAGAAGTGTGTTTGAAATATGAAATACGGTCGACGTGCCAAGAACGAAATTATACTTGTGGCCACTAGTGCCAATGAAATGAAAAGATGTGTAAAATATTATGAAATGAGCTTTAATTGCTTTTTATAACAAATGTTTTGAGAGTATCGTCCAGTCACTGAGTAAGGGTAGGCTGAATTAACCTAACCTCAAAACTACGGTGTATGAGTAATTGAGGGGTAGAACCCCGTATTTATGTGATGAGATTATTCATCTTAATTGGGATAAGATTGATGTGATGAGATTATTTCCCTTAATTGGTATGCGATAATTGCTAGCGGAATGTGATGTCGACCCACATGACATTGTGGTGAGACGACTTGGCCTGTTATGACCCGATAGGTCATCTTATGTTTTAAAATCTAATTCTATGATCTGGAGCCTTAAAAATATTATTTTTACCCTCCTCGAGTTGCGTGCACAGCCCGAGCGTGTTTCCAAAAAGCTTTTATGTTAACAATTGTGAAAAATATGAAATTTTACTTTAAAAATTATTTGAGTTGACTTTGGTCAATGTTTTGAGTAAACGGATCCGGATATGTGATTTAATGGTTCCTGTAGGTCTGTATCGTAATTTGGGACCTATGCATATGTCCGGAATCGAATTCCAAGGTCCGTAGCTCGAGATATGAAATTTTGATGAAACAATTAAAGTTTGAAAGTTTAATGATTTTAAGAATTGACTGATGTTTGATTTTGTTGATATCGGGTCCGTATTTTGGTTCCAGAGCCAGGTACAGGTCCCGTATAATATTTATGATTTGTGTGTCGAATTTGGTGAGAAACAGAGTTGATTTGACGTAATTCAGACGTTCGGTTGTGAAAATAAAAGTTTTAAAGTTTTCTTGAAAATTCTATTTGATTTGATATCCGATTCATAGTTCTAGGTATTATTATGGCGATTTGATCATACGAACAAGTTCGTATGATATTTTTGGACTTGTGTGCACTTTTGGTTTAGAGCCCCGAGGGCTCGGGTGAGTTTCAGATGGGCTACAAGATGATTTGAACTTAAAAAGTTTGCTGGTTTTCACTTCTCCTGGCTTCTGGTGTTTCTTTCTTCGCGGTCGCGAATATACTCCCACGATTGCAAAGGGTAAAATGGGCTGGGGGAAGATTTTGTTGTACGCCAACGGGAAACCTTGGTCACGAATGCGGAGCATTGGTGGGTCTGCTCTGCGCGAACGCAAACACGTAGCATTAGATAGACGAGTAACTCTACGCGAACGCGAGCCCAGTCTCACGAACGGGGAGGTAAGGCGGGATAGACCTTCGCGAACGCGTGGAGTTACTCGTGATCGCGTAAGCCAGTTGGGCCATGCTCTTTCCGAACGCGTCAGGTTTCACGCGAGCATGATGAACACCTGACGCTAGTGACTTAAAACAGTTCCAATTACGAGATTTTGCTATTATTTCAAAAATTTCAAAACTAGAAGACCTAGAGGTGATTTTCCTAAAATACTTTCTTCCCCAATTTGTTGGTGAGTGATTCTAAACTACTTTCTTTCAATTACCCATTACATTTCATGAGTTTTCAACCTAAAATCAAGGATTTTCATGGTGCAAATTGGGGGTTTGGGTAGAATTAAAGATATTTGCATAATTGGAATTTAGACCTCGAATTGAGGTTGGATTTCAAAATAAATTATATAATCGGGCTCTGGGATGAATGAATTTTGGTCTGAACCTCGGATTTTTACCAAGCGGGTCCGGGGTCGATTTTTGACCTTTTTGGGGAAAGCTTGGGGAATCAAAATTCATGCATTATAATTGATTTATTTAGCAATATTTGATATTATTGAGTCATTTGTGGATAGATACGAGTGGTTTTGGAGGTGGATTCTACAGGAAAAGCAGTAATTGAGCATTGATTGGCCTTCAGAGCGAGGTAAGTGTTGTGTCTGACCTTGTGTTGAGGGAATATGACTTGTTTGTCTATTTGATACATGTTTAGATGTTTGGGAACCACGTATATATGAGATGACGAATACTTATGCGTTATAGTCGTGTTAAACCATGCGGGAAGGGGGCTTGGTTTCTTGCAATTATAGCTTCCTTTGTTCATGTTATCCATGTTTAGACTGGTATTGTTAAATTGATCGTTCTTATAATGTTTATGGACTTTCTGGTGATAATTGAGTATTGATCCGAAGTTGAGGTTGATATTGTGGAACCAAATGTTGAAGTAAGGCTTGTACTTGTTATTCTATCTCCCTGTTGTTATTTGTTCATTGTATTATGGTAAAGGAGAGTGTTAATGCACGAAAGGTGATGTCGTGCCATATTATGAGTGTTAATGCACGAAGGGTGATGTCGTGCCATATTGTGAGTGTTAATGCACGAAAGGTGATTCCGTGCCACGTTATGAGAGTTAGTGCACGAAGGGTGATGCCGTGCCACGTTATGAGAGTTAATGCATGAAGGGTGATGCAGTGCCGTATCTATTGATTTATATTGTCAGGATGGGAGTAAAAGCACGAAGGGTGATGCCGTGCAATTTTCTTCATTGTGTTTAGTTATTTTTACGGGCTAAAAACATGTTGACTGGTATGGTTATCATTTCCGTTGTATCTCCTATATCCCGTGCCCCTTTAACATGTCCCCCTCCCAATAATACATGTTTAGTTGTTATTGTTGTTTTCTTTTATATATAATGTTATCTGCACATGTTTATTATGTAGGTGTCTTGTCATAGCCTCGTCACTANATCTGCACTTCTTGTGCAGATTTTGGTACCGATCCTAGCTGATTGTGAGGCTTAGCAGCTTGGATTTACTATTAGGAGACCCGAGGTAGATTTGGTGGCGTCCACAGACCCTGGAGTATATTCCTAGTTTTATCATTTGCTGTTTCCTTACTCTAAAACAATGTATTTTTCCTTTTTAGACTTTGTTTGTAGTAAATCATAGTAGCTCGTGAGTTGTGACTCCAGATTCGGGTGGTAGTAATTAGTGAAGTTTTTATATTATTCCACACTCGCTGTATTGCATTTTAGCTCATTTGCTGTTATTTACTGAATTGAATAAGAATTGGCTTAATAACCCTTTAACGCCGGCTTTCCTAGCAAGCAGAATGTTAGGCACCATCACGGTCCCGACGGTGGGAATTTCGGGTCGTAACATAGCCGATCGGGCTGATATCGGACACCCTGCACACATGGTAGTATTGTGACTGGATGTCTTGGGGTGAGGTGGCTTAGCCGATCAGGCCGAGATTGGACTCCGTGCTAAAAACACGGTGGTATATCGGTACTAAAGATCTCCCAACCTAAAATATTGAAAATTACTTGAAAAACTTATCTTTTGTTTAGCAAATATACTACTAGGTTATTCATCGAGTAGTTGTTATATATAATAAGTCCCAAACTGGGTCAAAATTACATATTGTCCAAATAAAAGAAAATAATAAAACAAGTAAAGGCAATGGTTAGTTCTACCAAATACAATGTAGTAGTAGTGTAATGGTACATGGAAAGTACAAAGCAAGTAATTTGAGACATCCAATTCTTGCTGACGACTATGATTTCATACACCAATTGCAAGCAATTCAGTGCAGCACCTATCCGAAGGAGTAGGTATGTATAAATCCAATTGTTGTAATGCTAAGAAATTCAGACATCTTAACTTTGTGTCCGAAGAAATGAAATTTCAGCTTCAATGTTCCTGTCGTATTCTGTAATCTATGTATTTGTGCTGCAGCAACCAAAAAGCTTTGGAGGTTTTCATCACTGCAATTATTTGCTCCAATTGCAACTGGTACATGGCCTGAAAATCGATACAGCTGCAGGAGATTGATAATAATATTACCTTAAGATGTCTCATGCTTTGCAGTCCAAATGAGTAGCTACTTCACGAAATGAACAACACAACAAATCAGATATCTTCATTGTATTGTGGCTGTAGTAGAATTCTAACAGCCTTGTTGGTTTATCACCAACAAACCAGCTAATGACAAATAAGTCTGCATAAGGTAGAAGAAGCACTAGAACTCCTTCCCATATGGTGATATGTCATTCCCAGAATGAGCCGCTGGGAAATAACTCATCTCCATACAGTTATTGAACTGCCCTAAGCTGTCTAGAGCAGCTTGTGAAAGTAGTTCCATTTGTCCATTGAAGATCATCTGACTAAGCTGTATAGAAATATTACTGTGTGTCTTACACTGTAGACAGATGTATCCATTTATGGTGATATTAATATCATATCTGTTGCTGCAGTAATATATTGTTGAAGAGAATTGGCGAGATGGAACCTTCACATGTTCGTATACTTGATAGTGAATCAATACTTCACAGCTACAAGTATGAATGTAATGCCAAAGAAAAACCAAAATGTATATGTGGTGGCAACAACATAGTTGCAGGAGAAACCAAAAGCTAGGGGGATTGAATTGTATCTTCCCATCTGGTGATGCAACAACCACAGATTGAGCATTATCTAATGCTAATACCACTGTGTGTTGAAACATCTCCATACAGAAATAATATTTTCCAACAAAATCCAGCATGATCAGTCTCCTTAATAGACGCTTCCAATCTAAAATAGCCTTGTGACTTACCTGTGATAATTCCCTAGCTTGGAATAATATGTATATGAGTAGGATCTGACACAATTCTTTAGTAAGAAAATACATAATGAAGTTAACATATGTATAAGCTATTGTTGGCCACTAGATGGACTGATATACTGAATGTATTTATCAGTTTGGTGCTTTCTTTTTTGCAAGACTTACCCTAATGTTAAGGATTTGTACTTTGTCCATGTTAAGGAGTATTTTTCCTACTGCGGGGAGACTTTGAAAGGAGTGAAATGTAGTAGTACCTGCAAAAGAGAAAACCAAGTTGGCTAAAAAGTCAGCAACAATATTTTCTTCTCTAAACACATGCTGAAACAGGACATTGTAGTTGTTCTTGATATCTTTTATCTTCTTGACATTTGCACTTATACTCCATGGGCTTTCCAATATACCTACAATGATCTTCTGCATTACCATAGAGTCCGTTTCTATGATTAGTGGATGCAGCTGTCTCTCAACATAATATAATAGTCCATTTAAAATTCCTTTTGCTTCTGCAACTATATTGGTTGTATCTCCTATGTCTGCAGCCTTAGCATTTAGTAAATCACCTGAACTATCATGAATACAGTATCCATATGAACTAGGTCCTGGATTTCCTTTGGATGCCTCATCAGAGTTGTATTTGAACCACCCTTCGAAGGGTAGCTGCCGGGTGACTCTTCTGCTTACTACATAAGGTTTGTAGTTTTTAAAATACCTGATTATTTCTGGCCATAATAATTGAATACCTGCGAGCCATGGATACCTCATTCTTTCTAGATAATGTAGCATCTTGTTTACCTCATGAATCACCCTATTGCAAGACACAACACCTCTATGTTTTATTGTACTTTCCCTCTTCCAAAATTCCCATGTGATAATCGCTGGAACTGCTTGAAATAATAGCTTGAGTTTAGGACAACATTATGCATTATACCATGCTCTTATTACTTGATGTACATGAGTCATATTTACTACCAATCCTGCTGCATGAAGGAAGGTCTTCCATACCTTCATTGCAGTTTCACTATTTAAGAACAAATTCTGAAATGAGTCTTCATGTAGTTGCGAGCAGCACCGACACTTGGACACTATCATGTAACCCCATCTCCTCCACAAGTCATCTGTAAGAATCTTCCCTTTACACAATCTCCATAGAAAGATGAAGATTTTAAATGGCAAGCCTTTGGTCCACAACTGATTGTATTCATGATTAGTAAGTGCCCTGTGCCTCAAGATTTTCCAAGCACTAGTAATAGTAAACTTTCCCGTAGAAATAGGCATCCATCTAGGAATATCCCATAAATCATCGCTATAAATAAATTGCACTTCTGTCTAATATGGTGTGCAATGTCTATAGGAAAAGATTGATCCAAGAGCTGCTCATTCTAGCCATCATCCACTCTCAAGTCGGCTATTTCCTGCAGTTCTTCATTGATTGGGAACTCTAGTGGAACAACATTATACAAAGCTCCTAATCCAGTCCAATTTTCGTGCCAAACATTAGTTGTCCCACTGTTCATTTCCCATAATATTTCATGCTCCACCTCTTCCCTAGCTTCCAACATTTTCATCCATACATGAAACCCCCTCTAAATTAAACCACTATTGGCAGCTCCTTTTTACAGTATTTGTTCCACATAAAATTAGACCATAAAGACTTAGAGGTCCTAAATTTCCACCACAACTTGACAAATAATGCTTTAGATACATCTGTCAGTGATGTAAATCCTACTCCCCATTCCTCCCTTGGGAGGCATGGATTTTGCCTTTTTGTTCAATGTCTACTTCTACCTTCTTCCTTATTACTCCAGAAGAACCTGACAAAGGTTTTATGAAGATGTTCCAGAACATTAGCAAGTGGATCAATTACTGATAGGATGTGTGTAGGCATGCTTTGTAGGACGCTGGAGATCAAAGTAGCTTTTTTCCCATAGGACAGTAGCTTCCCTTTCCACGAATGTAGCTTTGCCTTCACCTTTTTAATCAAGTCATTATAATACGACTTTTTTCTTCTTGTGTAGAATATTGGAAAGCCAAGATAAGTGAATGGAATCTCACCCCTTGAAAATCCAGTAATAGCACCCACAAAGTTAAACATACTTCCAGCCACATTAGTGTGCATGTAAAAGGAACTCTTTATCTTGTTGATCATTTGGCCTGAAGTGTGCTCATACTTTGACAGGACTTCTATAATCTTCTCTAAAGAGTATTGATCAGCAGAAATAAAGATTATAGTGTCATCAACATATGCTAAATGATTCAATGGATCAGTCCATATAGGCATGCCAAAGCCTTTGAACTTCTTGTCTTCAAATAGCTTATTCAAAGACCTAGATAGTACCTCTGCAGATAGTATGAACGTGGCCGGAGATAGAGGATCCCCTTGGTTGCCACCTCTTATTGAGTGGAAGAATACTGATGCTTGACCATTAATCAGAACTGAGTACCAGTTGTTTGATAGTAGATTCAACACCATGTTTATGAAGCATTCTGCAAATCCCATTTTCCTCAATACATGCATTAAACACTTCCAAGACAAACTTACCTTGCTCCTAACTTGATGCTTTTATATTGTTTGAGGCTATCATTGATCTTATGTTATTTCTTCTTGTACTGTTACTCTATTATTTAGAGGGCGTTTAGTCTTACATACTAATACTATTCCATATGTGCTAACGTCCCTTTTACCGGGGGCACTACATTTTTAATGGACGCTGGTGGTTCCACAGCAGGCGGCATCGATGAGTGATAGCGATACACCCTCTTCCCAGCTGACTTGGTGAGCCCCACTTCATTTCGGGGTATTGTATCTTTTGTTCCTTATATATAATATTTTGAGGTATAGCCGGGGCCTTATTGCCGGCACTACCATAATACTCTTTTGTATCCGTTAGAGGCTCCGTAAACATAGTATAGGTGGTATATTGGTGTTGGAAAAGTCAAACTAGAAATGCTGTATTTATATCACATGTTCTACTTCAAACTATGAATGTGTAATGTATTTTGAGAATTATAAATAAAGTAACTAAAGGTAATAAACTTGTGTTGTTCCCGTGATCTTCTTATTGTCTAATTAATGGAAATGCACCTTCACTTTATTCATTGGTAGGTTCGGGTAGAAGGTATTGAATAAACTTGCTTGGTTGGGATATCTCAGTTGAACGCCGGTCTCATTCCTTGAGGTCGGGGCGTGACACAAGGAGAGGATACAGAGGAAGTAGATAACAAAACTTACATCTCTGAGTAATAAGATCACTATGAGAAAAGGGCCAACTATATCACATCAACAAAGACTAAGGTTATATGCAAAGGTGAGTGAACATGATATCTATGAAGGCTTATCCTCAATAGGAAATGAGAAATCACCAGGTGTAGATGGATACAATGCATACTTCTTTAAGAAAGAATGGCCCATAGTGAGAACAAAAGTCGTGGAAGCCATAAAGGAATTCTTTAAAACCAAAAAATCATTACTCTGATCCCAAAGACTGCGAATCCAAATTCAGTAAAAGAGTATAGACTCATTGTTTGTTGTATTGTCCTATAAAAATTGATAGCTAAAATACTAGCTTCCAGATTGCAAAGTGTGGTATCAGATATCATTTGTGAAGCCCAGGCAGGATTTATTCCGGGCAGAAAAATAGACACTTCCAATTTAGAATCACAGGACACACATTAAAAATGAGCCACAAGCTTCCCGTGAAAACCAAATTACAGCACTATCTGCAAAAAATATTTTATTTTTTAAAAGAATTTGGTTATTTAATTAATAAGCTGTTCCAACTTAATTAACTTTTAGAATTGTTATTAGGTTGAAAAACATTAATAAATTTTCTGGATGATGCTGCAAGGGGACATTGTACATTAGTACTTAATTAATATATAATAGTAACCTTTGGCAAACAAAGTGGTTTTATTTAGTGACTAACTAAACTACATTTAAACGGGTTGACAGTTTATTGACAAGTTAATTAGTGCTCGTTCGTTGTATTCTTAAAATTAGTGGCTTAATCAATGTCTACTTAGATTTTTTCCCAGTCTTTTTATGCAAAACAGCCATTCTAAATAAATTAACTCTAGCCGTGGAGCAGAGATACATAGGACGTAATCGAATATATATATATATATATA
>AWOL01S0152210.1:1304-12394 GCA_000715115.1 Nicotiana otophora
CCTTCGCGAACGCAAAGGAGGACTCGCGAATGCGAAAGCCACGGGCTGCTACTCATCGCGAACGCGACAGGCCCTTCGCGAACACGAAGAATTCCTGACCCCTCTGTCTTAAAACAGAACCAAAATGGGATTTTTTCCATTTTTCACAAACCCTCAATTATAACTTGGCTAAGGGCGATTTCTAAGGAGTTTTTCACGATTTCGAGCTGGGTAAGTGTTCTTTATCATATAGTGATTGTATTTCACAAATCCATGTCTATATTCATCATTTATTTCGGATTTAGATGGAAGAAATTAAAATTTTTGTAAAACTTTCCAAAAACGAAAAATTAAGATTTGAAGATCTATTTGATATCGGAATTGGAACAATTTGGTATGGTTGAACTCGTATCGGAACGGGTATTCGGATTTCGCGAGTTTTTCCGAGATTTGAGACTTGGATCCCACTACCGAATATTTTAATGAATTTTGGATTTTTATCCGGAAAATTTGTAAATTCATATGGAATTAACTCCTATGATCAGTATTGAAAATATTTAACTGTTTGTGAATATATTTGAAGCTTTTGGAGGCAAATGTAAAAGAAAAAGTTGTGGTTGAATAATTGATTTGGAATTTGAAAAGCGAGGTAAGTGTCGGGGTTAACCTTGACTTCAGGAAATAGATCCCTTAAATTGTTTGTTATGTGAATTGCATGTAAACGACGTATAGGCGAGGTGACGAGTGTCTATACATCGTCAAATTAATTGTTTGCCTGCTTACTTGAAAAATTATAAATTATTTTTAATCATAAATTAATTATTATAATAATTGTTTCTCTCTTATTCTTTGCAAATATAAATTCTTGAATTCCTGCATTAATTGTTACATGCTATTTGAATTATGTGCCTTAAATGTTATTTGACATTTAGCATAATAAATATTAAACTGCCTATTTGCTCTATGATTTCCATAATAATTTGCTATTTGTCATTGTTTCCTTCATAATTAAACCATAATTATTGTATGCTTGTTGTCTTGTAATTTTATATTAATTGTTATATTTATTGGAAAAATTTCTTCTATAAGAATTGATAAATGAAAATATTGGAGGAGCGGGTTGCACGCCGCAACATGATAGACTATAATAAATATATTGGAGGATCGGGTTGCACGTCGCAACAGACTTATTAAAAGTTTATATTGGAGGATCGGGTTGCACGCCGCAACAGATTTATTAAAAGTCAATATTGGAGGATCGTGTTGCACGCCGCAACAGACTTGTTAAAAAGTTAATATTGGAGGATCGGGTTGCACGCCGCAACAGACTTGATTAAAATGAATATGTTGGAGGAGCGGGTTGCACACCGCAACAGAAATGAATGTGGATATATTGTGAGAGCGGGTTGCACCCTGCAACAGAAATAATAGAAATGATAATTGGTTATGACTGCTGAGTTGCCTTCAATTATTATAAATGAATTACTAGATTTATCCCTATTATTGTTGTTGTTACTAATATTGCGTACAAGTTAATGTAAGCGAACCGCCTTAGCCTCGTCACTACTTCGTCGAGGTTAGGCTCAACACTTACCAGTATATGGGGTCGGTTGTACCGATACTACACTCTGCACTGCTTGTACAGATTTTGGAGTTGGTCCCAACGGCGTACCATAGACTTGCTCGGATTTCAGCTATCAAAAGAGACTTGAGGTATAACTGCATGGCATCTGCAGTTCTGAAGTCCCCGTCTATTGTACTTTAGCTAGCTGTGTGTTTAGTTCCAGACAATTTTATTTTATTCAAACCTTTATTTGTATTTATTCTAGAAGCTCGTGCACTTGTGACACCAATTATGGGATGGTATTTAGACACCGTTATTATTATGGATTATTTCAAAGTTGCTTCCGCATTTGCTTCCTTGTTATTAATAAATTTAAAAATTATTTTAAAAAATTAGATAATGTTATTCTAACGTTGGCTTGCCTAGCAAGTGAAATGTTAGGCGCCATCACGGTCCGGAGGTGGAAAGTTCGGGTCGTGACACCATGTCCTTAACATTTGCAATGCACACATCAAAGTTAAGGACACCATGTCCTTAACATTTACACTGCACACATCAAAGTTAAGTTAAGGACACCATGTCCTTAACATTTATAGTGCACACATCAAAATTAAGGACACCATGTCCTTAACATTTACAGTGCTCACATCAAAGTTAAGTTGAGGACACCATGTCCTAAATATTTACAGTGCAAACATCAAAGTTAAGGACACAATGTCCCAAATATTTACAGTGCAAACATCAAAGTTAAGGACACAATGTCCCAAATATTTACAGTGCAAACATCAAAGTTAAGGACACCATGTCCTTAACATTTACATTGCACACATCAAAGTTAAGGACACCATTTTCTAAATATTTACATTGCAAACATCAAAGTTAAGGACACCATATCCTTAACATTTACAATGCACACATCAAAGTTAAGGACACCATGTCCTTAACATTTACACTGCACATATCAAAGTTAAGTTAATGACACCATGTCCTTAATATTTACACTGCACACATCAAAGTTAAGGATACCATATCCTTAACATTTACACTGCACACAACAAAGTTAAGGACACCATGTTCTAAAGTTTAAAACAGACTAATAAACTCTTTTTGTTTACCTGTTGTTGTCATCTATCTTTATGTTAGTGTATGTTCCCGGGTTGTTTTGCTTTTCATCATGTACAAGTATGAAGACAACAATTCATAATTTTATTCAGGAGTTCCTCTTATTAAAGCTGAAGCACGTTGAATAACACGCCACGCCTTGTGATACCCAATGTCTAGTCCATGCAATTTTTGCATTTCTACCATGACAAAGGCTGGGGTAACTTCAAACCTTGGGTCTCTAAGATTGTTAATAATGTAACCACTAATCAATTTTGAAGTTGCATGCCTTTGATCAACTTTCATAATGTTAATTGAGCAGTCATATTTTTCTCAATCTTTACTATCTTGAATAGTTTTGAATCTTTAATTCTGAAAGCACGCACACACCACCCACACTTTTCATCATTGCATTTCAAGGAATATCTTGTTGAGATTGATCTAGCAACCTTGAATTCAAAATATCCTTTAATTTTTATATTCGTAAAACAGTTAATTATACTTTTCTTTTTGTCAAATATTGATCCCACTTTTATTTCATCCAACGCAGCGTTTTCTCTTAATATTGTAGTTGGGGATTCTTTTTGTTTCGACTTTGACCTTCGTCTAGTTAGTTGAGTAGAGGATGTTTCAGCAACTTCTTCTATTACTGGTGCACTCTCTAAGACTTGAATACCCAAAGCTTGTTGGTTGTCACTCTCTATAATGTTTTGTCCTTCCACTTGAATAGAATTAAATATTTGAAGCACCTCTTCAATTATTGATTCAGGTTCAACCACATCTATTTCCATTATCTGTTGGCATTTGTCTTGATTGTCTTGTTGATTTTCTATATTGACATGTTCAAAGGTGCTTGTAGAGCCAAAAACCCTTTTCAAAATATCAACAATGAAATGACATCCCTTGAAGAGTGAATGACTTTTTAGTAACCCTATACATGTATGAAGATCTAAATCTTTGGATACAAGAATTCCCTTGCTTGTTCCCAGGTTGATATCAAACCATATCATTGCTTCAAATTTGTCTCTATCCAATTCAATAACTTCAAAGACCTGGTTGATGAAATCTTCAAATCGAATTGCCTCAGGTACTAGAACAAGTTTTGTTTGATGATCCATATACTTATAGTCCGCGGTCCATCTTCCATTAAAAGCAACTATAATACATATTGTATCCATCCTGCAAGTCAAGAAAATGGAAAACTCAAGACACTATGTCTTTAATATTTACACAGTAATCATGAAGTTAAGGACACAATGTCCTAAACTTTATCAATATAAGTTGAAAATACATGACACTTTGTCCTTAATATTTATACAGCAATCATGAAGTTAAGGACACGATGTCCTAAATATTTTTAATACAAGTTGCAAATACAGGAAACTTTGTCCTCAATATTTACACAACAATCATGAAGTTTAAGGACACAATGTCCTAAACTTTATCAATACAAGTTGCAAATATAGGACACTATGTCCTTAATATTTACACAGTAGTCATAAAGTTAAGGATACAATGTCCTAAATTTTATCAATACAAGTTATAAATACAGGACACTTTGTTCTTAATATTTATACAGCAGTCATGAAGTTAAGGACACGATGTCCTAAACTTTATTAATACAAGTTACAAATACAGGACACTATGTCCTTAATATTTTTACACAGTAGTCATAAAAGTTAAGGACACGATGTCCTAAACTTTATCAATACAAGTTGCAAATACAGGACACTTTATCCTTAATATTTACACAACAGTCATGAAGTTAAGGACACAATGTCCTTAACTTTATCAATAAAAGTTGCAAATACAGGATACTATGTCCTTAATATTTACACAGTAGTCATAAAAGTTAAGGACACGATGTCCTAAACTTTATCAATATAAATTGCAAATATATGACACTTTGTCATTAATATTTACACAACAGTCATGAAGTTTAAGGACACAATGTCCTTAACTTTATCAATAAAAGTTGCAAATACAGGACACTTTGTCCTCAATATTTACACAACAGTCATAAAGTTAAGGACACGATGTCCTTAACTTTATCAATACAAGTTGTAAATGCAGGTAATTTTATCAATACAATGCAATCCAGAAAAGAAAAAGAAAAAATCAAATCCCTTGCATCTTATTCTCCACCAACCAAATAAAAATTCACAAAACATACAAAAGCATATAGAGATATCTGAAATTTTAGAACTTACTGTAATTTTATGGTGAAATTTGGACGAGAAAGTTGAATTCTCTAGTTTGAAATAGGAGGAGAAAGGAGGATAAAACCTTCTGTAATTTGGACGATCACAAGTAAAGTTTGAGCGAAGTTCTCTGCAATCCCAAAAAGCTTATTTACGTTCTCTGCACGTAAATAAACTGAGCGAAGTTATCACGTAAATAAGGAGCGTAGGTTTCAGCGAAATTATTATAGCAGAGGGATATTTTCGTCCGGCCGGGTAAAAATTTATTAAAGTAGTGGCTAAAGACTAAAGACATTTTAAACAGTGGCTTAAAAGTAAATACATCTTTTATTACTGATTAACTGTGCGCTTCCCCCTAAATTTGGGTGCTGATACCGAGCTAATTTGGGTTACCCAAGTTGGGCTATGCCTAAGTTCGCTCATTATTAACACATCTCTAGCCTGTTGGGTAGAAAATTTCATTGTATGTCCCATTTTAAGCCACTATTTAAAATTTTGTCCTATTTCTAAAATATTTTGCAAATATAAACTCAGCAGTAAACTACCCTTTTTATATCCATACTCTTCTTCCTCCTCCTCTTCTTCTTCCTCTTCCAACTCCTCGTTCTTTCTCCTAATGTAATTTTTCTTATAGGATGAATTGCATAAAGCTTCATATATTAGATCCACAAAGTCAAACTAAAGAAACAAAAGTCAATGAATCTATTAATACATACATACGTAGATATATTGATGACTTGAATTTCTACTCGGAGTGATTTTCATTCCTGTGTAAGTACACACAACATTAGCTACAAAAAGAAGCATACACAAAACACAGTAATGCTAAATAAATATTTTAGTAGCATTGGAATTTTAACAAATAATTAAATTCACATAGATTAGCAGCAAAGCTGGTTTTGTAATCTATCACGCAATTGTGAGTTCTAATAAGAATCTTCAATATTTGGATATCTGTCAGGACCCAAACCTGAAGAGGTGTGGCTAGAACCCGATGCCATACTCAGTCCGAGCGTACCACTCTGTAACTGTGAACTCTGGAGGGGTAACCCTCAACTTAGGCCGATGAGGTCATATTTTGAATCCTCTGAAAATAACGTCTTTCTCCTATGAGGGGTAAACATACCCAAAAGCTCATATACATAACTGTGCAGGCTGACGAGGCTGCCATGAACGGGTACAACCAGCAATACCAAACCGAACATGCACACAGGGCTAGCAAGGCCACAATACTAACATACAAAATATACAGGACGCGTCTACAAGCCCCTAGAGATAACAAAACTGTATCCTGGTCGGGACAGAGCCTCGAACTACCCATCAAATCTGTATATATAAAATGTACTCCAAGGTCTAGACCTGGTAACTCCGAGAAAGTGAAGCTTACCAACCGAGAGCTGATGTTTGACTCTGTCTACTGAGAAGGTTTATCCAGCTGTCTATCAGGACATGTAAGAGAGAAATGCAGCGTCCCCAGCAAAAGGGACGTCAGTACGAAATAATGTACCGAGTATGTAAGGCAACAAAGTAACTGAAAGCTGAAACTGAACTGATAATATAGTAACTGAAAGTAACTGGGAGTCAAAGATGATCTTAATATATGACCTGCTGATACTAACTCAACTCTCTCAATATAGTAAGTAAAATAGATGTCCGACCCTATAAGGCTCGGTACGTATAATTGCTCTGCCGTAGTAGCCTCGCTCATAGGCGCTCGGCCATACTAGGCCCTGTATCTCGGTTATTCTGGGCTCGCTCATAGGCGTTCAGCCATAGTAGGCTCGATATATAACTTACCATCTGATCAGAGGTTGCCCAATAGGGGCCTGCCTACCGATTATAGCTCGATGATGGTGAAAATATTGTAATAATGTATATATATAGCTCTTTGCCCCCTTGACTGAAAGAAGACAATACTTAGCTAAATATAAGACCCCGATAAGGGAAAATACTGTAACTTGTGAGACGGATAATGTACATAAGTTCAGGAATACAAAATTCTCTTTATGTCTTGTTATCAAACACATGTAGTTACGGGATCAAGCCAAAATAAAGAAAAGGTTTAGCCATAATATACTTTAACCCCGTTGAGTCCTTAATACCTTCTAAACAACTCAACTCAATCTACCATAGCATAAGGAGATTCAAAATCAGTGCTGAGTAAAGGCTAAGTCCGTTACTTAAGCTATTAGCTCGTTGACGTAAATTTGGAAGCATCTCCCTGTAACAAGGGCCTCCTCCAATACCATATACCAACAACAACAACCAGAGAAATCCAACAACATATAAATGTCAATGACAAGATAACATATAATAACAACAAGTCACAACTACTTCACGACGAGCGGCAAGCTCCGATTGGAATCCGTATAACCCATATCACCCCTTATAGACTTCTTACTTTAATGTAACAGTATCATTAAAATGATAATAAAGTCATTCATCAATGATTCCAGCCTTATACTATATATTTATAATAAAGAAAATAATCCACAACTCCAATTATCCTCAATTAGCAACTTTATTCACTAGTTCATGTCTAGTCCATCCATTTAACTTAATCCACATCAAGATAACCTTAAGCACATGCAAGAACACAATACACATACCTCCTACAACAACTTCAAGTTGAAATTCAAGTTATATTTAGCTTACAACATTCCTCAATGGCAATACAACACTATAGAAGTGACTTAAGCTAATCTTCACTTCCAATCTAAAGTTTCATATGTTTCTTTCACCAATTCACTTGATAAACATATATACATGCATAACACCATAAACCATATCATAATCAAGTTATTTTCCCCATTTTTCAGCCATAACAACAAACACAAACACACACACACACACACACACACACACACACATATATATATATATATATAGAGCCTTGAAACAATCCAACAAAAGATAACAACATCTCTTCCCCTTTCAAGTGCTATCTTGTAATCTTTCACTCCAACACCACAACCAACATGTAATTTGTGAGCACCTAATTTTTGCCCTAATATAAAATTACTCCTAAAAAATCCAAAAAATAACTTTAAATTATTTTTTTATATTTTTAATTAGTTTGCTTTGTACGTATTCATGTTTGATGCATTTTTAAGTTGCATTTTAAATCCTAAAGAAAATACAAAAATATTTTTAATTTTTACATTTGTAGATTTTAATTGCATAATTAATTGCATTTGTAAAACACTAAAATATCAAAACAATACATTAGTAACTCTACATGCATTTGTTAACTAAATGAATTAGTTAATTATAGAAAAATAGGTCATTAGGTTAATTTTACAAATTAGTTGGAATTAGGAGTGTTAAATAAATTGATTAGTCTTGGAAAATACAAAGAAAGAAAAGAGAAGGCTATGGGGTCTCATTACAGCTTTGGGCCAGGTGCTTTTAGTGGCCCATTTTCTTTTCATTCACCCCAGCTCACTACCCGCCAGCCCAATATTCCCTCTTTATCTCTAAAATAGACCCTAATTTCACCCTCCCCTTTGATTCTCAACACCGAAAAGAACGGACCCCCTCACTTCAACAAGCAGCGGCGCACCCCTCCCTCTGCTCTATCTTCAATCTCTCTCAGGACCTTCCCCCATTTTAAAACCTAGAGTCGCCTCTCCTCCTTCTCCGGCTCTCTCACCGAATCCCCCACACAATACTCCTCACTCTCACACATGCCTAAGCCATCTAGAAGTAACTGATAAGACACCAAAACCAGATCTGAAAATCATAAGCTAATAAAGATAAGAAGAAAAACTGAAATTTTCAGGGGGATTTGAAGAGAACTTATTTCAAAGCTCGATTTCTTTTTTTCCGGGTTTCTGAAAGTCGTTTCTAGCCGTGGAATGGCTGTATTGTCGCTGTTTGTTGTTGCAACCATATTGAGCTCTGTTTGGTTTGGATTTCGCTTCTTTTTGACAAATTTGTTGGTGATTTCACTGTTCAACCAGCCGAGTTGCACTCTCCAATCCAAACCTTTATTTAGTGAATTTCTGTTGAGTATTCTTCTTTCCAGTCTAGGTATGTTCTGTATCTTATGATTGTTTAGTTGAATGAAGTTGAAATTATTTTAAAATTGTACTATTTCCCATACTCCATGTCTATTTCCTTACATCTTGAATCCCTCCTGACAATGATGCTTTATGCGAATGATGCATTTTGAATATTCACTAAACCTTTCATTAATCACAAGTTCGATAAAATCTATTTTGGTATGTGATGATTCAAACATTTTCTTGGTAATGATAACTAGATGTGTAGGCTTATAATTTTTCCAACAATTGGTTTGAAATTGGCGTGATGGAGAGATCTATATTAAAAAAAAGGTCCTAGTAGTGCTTGTATTAGAACGTTATTGTAGAGATCCATGTAACAGACGCTAGATCTAAATTGCAATACTTTGTTCTTTGTTCCTTAGCTGGATGTTTGCTAACAGCGGTGATGAGGGAGATGGGTTTGCACTATTGTTTACTCTTCACGTGTATTTGGCATCGCGTGTTATGATTCATATAAATTAATTACACAATGCAAATATTGCTTAGTTGGAGTTTAATAGCAGAACAAGTCCAAGTTTATAAAACTTTTAGTACTTGGAGCATACGGCTCCATTATGTGAAACTCATCTGCTATCTTTTAAATAGTAATCTGTATACTTTTTTTATTTCCCTCTAAATAAATTCCATGACTTTTGGCTTTCATTCTTGATTCCAAACGTAGTAAAATTAAGCAACTTTTGAATATCGTAGCGTGCTTTAGGCGCGATTAATAATAAAACTTTGTGACTATGGGTACGATTCCCGTGGCATGGTCGTGATACATAATCCCCAATTCGAGTGTGCGTTTCACGTGACTCGAACGTAAATTCGAATAATAATAAAATTGACATGCTGTAAATCGTGGGTGCATTTCACGTGGCGCGATTCGCAATGTGTACAAAAACAAACGAGTGTGCGATATCGCGACTTGTTCAAACAAATTCCATAAACACTAAAAGCGGTTAAAAGGTAAAATGCACAATACATTTTAAACATGTAATAATTCAGATAATCAAGCCAAGTATTAATTGTTAAGCGACCGTGCTAAAACCACGGAACTCGGGAGTGCCTCACACCTTCTCCTGAGTTAACAAAATACCTTACCCGGTCTTCTGTGTTCGCGGACCGCAAAAATAGAGTCAATTTTCTCGATTTGGGATTTAACATAAACCGGTGACTTGGGACACCATAAATTATTCCAGTTGGTGACTCTGAAATAAATAAATAATCCCATTTCGAATAATGCCACTTTAATTGGAAAAACTCCCTATCCCATCGGGAAAAAGGAGGTGTGACAGCTCTGGCGACTCTGCTGGGGAGGATCGAACCCAGAATCTCTGGTTCAGCGTTCAGAATTCGAGCTTAGAATAGCTGTTGTGATTGGCTTTCATGATTGTCTGATTTTTACGGCTTGAGCCTAATGTGCTAAATGCCGCTTTTTTACCGCTGTGATATTGTGTGAATTGTATATAAACTGCTACGAAACCCTTCTTCTCTTTGAGTCTTCTAAATCTTCTGCGAAGCGTGCGCTTCGCGTGGCTTCGTTTTTGTTAGAGACATATCCTAATTTTAGAACGAGGTTCGGACAAGTTGCAAAGCCGGTGAAGCTTCTGCATTCCCGGTACGCTGCCCCCCCCGACTCGAGTTGTCTGCTCGAGTAAGCTAGGTCTAGAACAATACCCCCAGGGTTCAAACCTAGAATAACATAACCTCATGCCGGATCCCTAGTAGGTACGTTTGTTTGCATCACGTGCATGTGATTTTGGGGACTCAACACAGGGGTTGGGTTCGTCTAGAACAGATGTACCCTAAATTAAAATACCATCCTGATGCATCTTACGTGCTACTTGTGTATTTATTTGTTCGGCTTGCATGTTGACTGGCCTCTAGAATAGGGAAAGAAAATCAAGAAAAATAGGAGAGAAAATTGACCCGGTTCCTGAAAATACCGGTATTTGAAAAAAATAAGAAAAAAGATCCTGAAACTCTGCCGAATTTTTAAAAGGTTATCGCAAATGAGTCCAAATTTTCAAAAATGACATTTTCCCCGGTCCTGAAAAAATTGGCAGAACTACGCGAGTCTGATTCTCACCGGATGTGAGATACGTAGGCAGACCTCATCGGTTCTGACCCACAATTTTTAAAAATCCAAAATAATTTCCTTTAATTCCTTCTTTAAGAGTCTTTTTTTTAGAAAAT
>AWOL01S0152239.1:0-19310 GCA_000715115.1 Nicotiana otophora
GAAGTATTGTGATTGGACTTAGCTGAAAAGCTCGTCACTACTTTCAGTTCTTTATTTATTATTATTACTTACTGAGTTGAGATCAAAGAACATAACTTCAGTGAATGTGCAGTGGAGAGGCCAGCCAGTCGGAGAAGCTACTTGGGAGACTGAGCGAGAGATACCGAGCAAGTATCCACACCTATTTGAGACTCCAGGTAAAATTCTAAACTCGTTCGAGGACGAACGTTTGTTTAAGAGGGAGAGAATGTAACGATCTGACCGGTCGTTTTGAGTATTATAACTCTGTTTCCCCATTTACTGCTCAATTTATGCCTTACATTAGTTATGTGATTTGCCGGGGATAATTGGTTCGAGTTCGGTGAGGTTTTGGAATGATTTGGAACACTTAGTTCCAAGGTTTAGAATTTAAGTTGAAAGTTTGACTGGATGTTGACTTATATGTAACGACCCCGGAGAAATTTTGCTAAGGAAATTAAGGTTTTATGGTGCCGAGATAGATCAATTAGTACAAAGATTATAGAAATTTTAAAAGTTTGACTGGATGTTGACTTTTTGGGGTGACAATGCACCGATGTGTAAAGGAAAAATATTTGCCGGGAAAAGGGTCATTTTTGCGTCCACTATGCGGTCGGCGAATCACTCTGCGGACCGCATAATGGTCACAAAGTGGAACATGAGGGGCAAGATTTGAGGAAAATCTGCGGTGCATTATGCGACCACAGAACAAGTATGCAAGCCGCATAATGACCGCAGACCTGGTCAATCACGCCCAGTTTTGGAGGCCAAATTATGCGGCCGATATGTGGACCGCATACGTGTTATGCGATCGCATAACTGCGTCCGGACTTCCATTCTTTCTAATTTTTGACCCGACCCAACTTCGATTTATAGCCCTTGAACGTCAGTTTTTAGCCAAAATCTGACATTTTAGAGAGAAGGGAGAGTGTTCTAGAGAGAGGAAGAAGCTCAAGAGTTTTGTTCATCAAGATCTTGTCCAAGCTTTGAAATCCAACAAGGAAATATCACAAGATCTTCATCCAAGTGGTAAGGTTCTAAACCCTAGTCTTCAATTTCAAGTTTGGGTAAAGATGGTTAATTAAGAACATGATTCTTGGGTGTTGTACACATACCAATAAGGTTTATGGAAAGATTATTGAGTTCAAATGGGTAAAGATTGGGTTAAAAATGATAGAAATCTTCAAAGACTTTAATTGAAGATTTGAGGGTCGAGTTGATGTCGGAATTTGGTAAAATTTCTATAGTTGGACTCGTGGTTGGATGGGTGTTCATATTTTGTAACTTTTGTCAGGTTCCGAGGCGTGGGCCTCACAGGCGATTTTTGAGTTAATTTCGGATTTTTATTGGAAAATTAGTATTTCCTTGTGAAATTAATTATAATAATTGGTATTGACTTAATCGAATTAATTGTGGCTAGATATGAGAATTTCGAAGACCAATTCTCTGTGGCAAGGGCATAGCGGAATAAAGAATTATACGGTTTGAGGTAAGTAACAGTTCTAAATTTGGTCCTGAGGGTATGAAACCCCGAATTATGTGTTATGTGATTTGCTTTGAGGTGACGGGCATGTGAGCGTGTACCGTAGGAATGGTGACTTGGTTAAATTCCATGGAACTATCTAGTTGAATAATCTGTTGATATCCGTACATTCTCTACGTGTTAGAGAAAATTGAGTTGAGACTCGTATTAAAAATCATGCTTAGGCATATGCTGTTATTGTTGGTACCCATTAGGGTCATTTCTATGGTTTAATTATATGTTCAAATTGAAATTTCCCACTCAATCATGTTCATTCATTTCATATCGTATCTCAGAGTCTGTTGTTATTTATTGATGCATCATATTATCATTTTGGGCTGCTCTTTCATGACATCTTGAGCCCGAGAGACTGGAGATGTTGATGACTGAGTGAGGCCGAAGGCCTAATTGTGAGGATATATATGGGATCGGACTGCACGTCGCAATATATTTCATTGTTATATTCCAATATTGGCTTGTTATAGCGCTTGGGGTGAAGGAGTCCCTCCGAAGTCTGTACACACCCCCAGTGAGCGCAGGTACCTACTGAGTGTGAGTGCTGAGTGTCAAGTGATGAGTGACTGTGAGGAATAAGTGACTGTGAGGAAAGAGTGACTGTGAGGTTGGAGTGAATGGGAGGACCGAATGTTTGTTGCTCTGAGAGGATGCATTGAATTCATTATTGCTGCATTTCAGTTGTCATATATCACTGATTTGGAAAAAGTTCTAAAAGATATTCTCTTCTATTTCAGTCAAAGTTGATATGAAATTATTGTGGAGTTTTAAATGTTGAACTTGAAAGCATACCTACCCTTTTATGTTGGGAAGTATTGTGATTGGACTTAGCTGAAAAGCTCGTCACTACTTTCAGTTCTTTATTTATTATTGTTACTTACTGAGTTGGTTGTACTCATACTACACTCTACATTTTGTGTGCAGATCCAGGTGATCCCGAATACAATGGGTGTTGATTCTTTCACACTGTCAATTTTCTGGAGATTCAGAGGTAGCTGCCATGTTTCACAGACCTTGTCTCTCCTTCCCTATCCTTTTGTTTATTGTATTTGGTCTCAGATTATTATAGACCACGATTTCCAGATTTGTAATGTATATATGCTCATGTACTCAGTGACACCAGGTTTTGGGAGTGTATGTATCCAAATTTACTAGATTTATGGTATTGCATTAAACATTATGTTTTCAAACTTAAAGGAAATCGTGGGTTATTGATGTTGTCGACTTTCCTAGTACTGAGATAGGCGCCATCACGACAGGTTAGGATTTTGGGTCGTACAACCCTAGTTAGCATTATTAAAACCATAAGGTACATATATTACTTGTAAAAGTCAACTTTTTGTTTCCTAAGTAATCCCTTTATAAGTAATGACTTAATTGTTTGTTACATTTGTCAACCATTCTATCTATTGATTGGTTTTTATAAAGCTAGCTAGCAGGGATAAATGGTAATTAATTAAGAGAGTAGGATTATTTTAAGAATACATGATGGTGAGTGAGAAAAGAAGATATCTGCCAATATTAGAGATACTATACGTAATTTCTATTCTTTTGTAACCTAAAGACAATCATGTTTTGCATTTACTTTTGAGTTGTAACCTAAGGAGAAGCCAATTATGATAATAGTTGGATAATAATAGTGTCTTAGCTTGAGAAATCAGGTGGTGATAATTAAGTTAAGATATTGATGAGTTATGAATCATAAAAGTTAAATAACATATATAGATTATAAGATATGAAGAAATTGCAAAAATTGTATCGGAATATGGAAATTTTCTTGAAATAAATTGTTGTAGTTGATCATACGGTTACAGATCATAAAGTTACATAAGAATTAAATAAAGGAAAATATGACATATTTCTTAAGAAGGATGGTTCTATCTCTAGATTTTCCAGAAGAAGAGACCGAAAATTTTCTAGAATAGCAAGTCGGGATTCAATAATCATAAAATGTATATTCACTACCATTAAGAGGAACAAATATGCAAAGTAATATAATATTGTTAGCAGAATGAGCTTATTAAAATCTAAAAGGTCGGAAAAATGAATGAGGTTTTTTACAGTACTTTTTATTTTTCTTAATGATTTTGTGCTAATTTATAGTTAAGGACTATAGATGCCAGCTCTAGCATGAATACATTTTTATCAAAAGTTCAACTTGATTTCAAGATAGATAATGATATAGTGCGATACTTTCCGTATATTTTATCGTATCTAATGCAAAGTTTAATTTATGTCGCAGTAACTGAATGTATTCGGGGAGTTTTTATATGACATCTTTCCACCTTAAAGTCTTAAAACCCTTCTGTTATTGCATTTACCCTCTTTTTAGTTTGCAAGGATATGTCTTTCCCGATGATTAAAGACGGAGCTAGACGATATCCTACGAGTTCGGACGAATCCAATAACTTTTTATTAGACTTTATATTTGTATTAAAAAATTTAGTAAATATGTATCAATACTTAATTACAAATCTAGTACCTAAAACAAACTATGGGTTCGATGACAAAATCAGAACCCATAAACTTCAAATCTTGACTCTGCCTCTGCTGATAATCAATGTCTTTATTTTATTTTTACAAGAATCACTTAAAAGTAATTTGTTTCCTTTCTGTATATAAGATCAAGAGAAACACCAAAATCCACTATAGGTCGTGATGGCGCCCAACATCGCTGTTAGGCAAGCCAACGGTGAACTATCACGTTAATTGTTCATTTTATTACTTTCGAAATCATAAATTGTATTAAGTAAGAAAATTTACATCTTTAAAATTACGGGTACATACATAATTAGTAATACATAAAAATAAAAGGTGATTATAATATGCAAATCAGTAAGCATCAACTAGAATATCTCAAAATCCGGTGTCACAAGTGCATGAGCATTTAATAAAGAGTACAATAATAATACAACATCTGTCTAGAATGTAAATAAGACAGGATAAAATAAATAGTACGATGGATACTTTATGGGTTGCGATACGTAGCTTGGAATGCAGTTCACCATAAAGTCTCCTCAGCAGCTGCGCCTACGCGCCAAGATGTCCACCAAATGAACCTGTCAGATCTTGCACATTTAGTGCAGAAGTGCAGCATGAGTACGTAAATCAACGCGTACTTCAGTAAGTATCTAGCCTAACCCGGAGAAGTAGTGACGAGGTGTCGACATCGATACTTACTAGCGGTCCAATAAATCACTATGATAATTCATTAATAGATATGAAGCACAACAGTAGCAGTGAGGTACAACCTGTAACTAACATGATCTTTCAAAATTCTTTTTAACAATATAAATTTCTCAATCTCGCATCCTATCTCAATAGCTCAGAAAATATCAAGTGCCAATATCAGACGGATAAGGAATACCATATAAAATGTCACACATCAGTGGAAGGATAATCTTGTGAATATTTATTTTGCTAGCGATATAAGGCACGATTATGTCGAGGTTGTACGACACGAACCAGAGATGCATCTCAATATACTGACGAGGCGTTCGGTCCGCTCCACAAGAAAGGAAGGAACTTATCGAATTACGAGACACATGCTTACAATACGGTGCATGAGCATAATGTGGATATACCATTTACCACTTATCAGATATTTTGCCAACAATTCAAGGTGATAAGGCTCTGCCTAATATATATTCCTAAATAAATTTTAATTATAAATTTACTTAATTAAGCTAGCAAAAATGAGTCCAAATAGTCCAAATATTACATAAGAAAGTCTTAAGTCTACCTGGACATAAACATGCTTTAGCTACGTACGGACTCTCGTCACCTCGTGCGTACGTAGCACCCACAACTAGTAGCACATAACAATTACATAACATAGGGGTAATTTTCCCCTCACAAGGTTAGACAAGAAACTTATCTTGCTCCGAAGTTCTATAACCGGCTCCAATGCCTCTCTAACTCTTCAATTCAAAGCCAAACGATCCAAAACTAGTCAAATAATGTGCAATTCAATCAAAATATACTCCAAATGCGTATACTTTGACAATTTATAATAATTTCCAACTCTACTCGAAAAGTCAACAAAGTCAGCCCTCACACGTGTTCGGATTTCGAAAATTCTTGAAGATAATCGTTACCCATAATATCACGAACTTAAATATATAATCTATTCCTAATTCTATGTCTAATTTCGTGGTAAAAATCCAAAAATACCAAATTCTAGGTTATCTTCAAAATTTCATAATTTCTCCAAACTTTCATATTTAAATCCTTGTAGAATCCATATAATTAACGAACATTATGTGGGAATTATTACCTTGCCGTAGATGACGAAAATCTCCCCATGAACCAAATCCCATATAAGAATCAACTCTGCCGAGGCCCACTTTTCTTCACGTTTGCGACCACCTGATCATGTTTGCAATGCCCAGCTGCTCCTGCCCTTCGCGTTCGCGCTTCGCCCCTCGCGTTCGCGAAGGCCTTTTGCCTCGCAGCAACCCAGCCTTCTTCACGTTCGCGACCTCCATGTTGCGTTCGTGACCTCCATGTCGCGTTCGTGTAGTTGCCTCAGATCTTCTCCGCATTCAAATCCCAGCAGCCCAAAAATCCTTCTTCGCGAACGCGTTAGACCCTTCGCGTTCGTGAAGAACTAAACTAGGCACCAACACCAGCAGTTGCAAATCAAGGAAAAATGGTCCAAAACCGCTCCGTATCATACCCGAGACCCCCGAGACCCCATTCAATCACACCAATCAGTCCCAAAGCATAACACGAACCTGCTCGGCGCCTCAAATCAAACCAAACATCATCAAAACTACGAATCGATGATCGAAACCTTCCTCTTAACTTTAAAACATTCAAATTTCGACGAACGCGTCCGATTCATACTTAAACATTCCGGAATAACGCCAAACTTTACGCACAAGTCATAAATCAGAATACAAACCTATTCCAAGGCTCGAAATCACAAACGGGCATCGATAACATCAAAATTCACTTCTAACCAAACTTATGAAATTCTAAAACTTTCAAAGTACCGAATTTCCAAAATAAGTGCCGAAATGCTCCCGGACTACCCGATACTCAACCTCAACATACAACCAAGTCCGAAACCATCATACAGACCTATTGGAACCTTCAAATCCCAATTTTGAGGTCGTTTACTCAAAAATCAAACCTTAGTCAACTCTTCCAACTTAAAGCTTCCGAATTGAGAATTTTCCGTCCGCAACAACTCTAAACTTTCCGAAATTCAATTCCGACTACATGTACAAGTCACAAAACATGAATTGAAGCTACTCACGGCCTCAAACCACTGAACGACGCACTGGAGCTCAAAATAACCGGTCGGGTCGTTACATTCTCCCCCTCTTAAACATATGTTCGTCCTCGAATGTGCCAAGAACCGTCCTCGTGTTGTGCAAAATAACTATTTAACTCGAGCCAGATTGAAGATCCGGTGATAAGGCTCGACCTAATATATGTTCCTAAATAAATTTCAATTATAAATTTACTTAATTAAGTTAGAAAAAATAATTTCAAATAATTCAAATATTATATGATAAAATCTTAAGTCTACCCAGACATAAAGATGTTGTAGCTGCGTACGGACTCTCGTCACCTCGTGCGTATGTAGCATCCACAACTAGTAGCACATAATAATTACATCACCTAGGGGTAGTTTTTCCCTCACAAGGTTAGACAAGAGACTTACCTCTCTCTGAAATTTCATAACCGGCTCCAATACCTCTCTAACTCTTCAATTCAAAACCAAACGATCCGAAACTAGTCAAATAATGTGCAATTCAATCAAAATATACTCCAAATGCGTATAATTTAACAATTTATAATAATCCTCAACTCTGCTCGAAAAGTCAACAAAGTCAATCCTCGAGCCCACGTGCCCGAATTTCAAAGATTCTTGAAGATAATCATTACCCATAATATCACGAACTCAAGTATATAATTTATTCCTAATTCCATGTCCAATTTCGTGGTAAAAATCTAAAAATACTAAATTCTAAGTTTTCTTCAAAATCCCACAATTGCTTCAAAATTGCATGTTTAAATCCTTGTAGAATCCATATAATTAACTAACATTATGTGGGAATTACTTACCTTGCCGTAGATGACAAAAATCTCCCCTTGAAGAGCTCCAAAAATCGCCCACCCAAGTGAAAATGAGATAGAAATGAACCAAATCTCGTATAAAAATCAAGTCTGCTCAGGCCCGCTCTTCTTCGCGTTCGCGGCTAACTGATCGCGTTCGCGATGCCCTTCTGCCCCTTCCCTTAGCATTCGCGCTTCGCCCCTCATGTTCACAAAGGCCTTCCGCCTCGCAGCCACCCAACCTTCTTCGCGTTCGCGACCTCCATGTCGCGTTGGCGTAGGTTGCCTTAGCTCTTCTCCGCGTTCGCGACCTCTGTGCTGCGTTCGTGATGAGCAAATCCCAGTAGCCCAAAAATCCTTCTTCGTGAATGCGTGAGACCCTTCGCGTTCGCGAATAACACAACCAGACACCAGCACCAGTAGGTGTAGAACAAGGAAAAATGGTCTGCAACCACTCCTAATCACAGCCGAGGCCCCCTCGGGACCCCATCCAATCACACCAACCAGTTCCAAAACATAACACGAATTTGCTCGAGGCCTCAAATTACACCAAACAACATCAAAAGTACGAATCGAGGATCGAAACCTTTCTCTCAACTTCCAAACATTCAAATTCGATGAACGCGTCCGATTTATACTTAAATATTCCGGAATGACGCCATACTTTACGAACAAGTCATAAATCACAATACGAACCTATTCCATGGCTCAAAATCCCAAACGGACATCGCTAATATAAAAGTCCACTTCAAACCAAACTTATGAAATTCTAAAACTTTCAAAATGCCGACTTTCCAAAATAAGTATTGAAATGCTCCCGGACTACCCGATACTTAACCCGAACATACACCCAAGTGCGAATTCATCATACAGACATATTGGAACCTTCAAATCCCGATTCCGAGGTGTTTACTCTAAATGTCAAACCTTAGTCAACTTTTCTAACTTAAAGCTTCTGAATTGAGAATTTTTCGTCCGAAACAACTCCGAACTTTTCGAAATCCAATTCCGACCACACGTACAAGTCACAAAACATGAAGTGAAGCTATTCACAGCCTCAAACCGCCAAACGACGCACTCGAGGTCAAAACGACCGGTCGGGTCGTTACATTAAAATTCATTGAAAGTGAAAGAAAATATTTGCAGTGCCCGTGCGTATAACTTAAATCCTTTAAATATGTCTCTCTCTCCCTCGAACTGTTCGAAATTTAGAATTTTACTTAAATACATCGACAACATAAAAAAAATTCACTCTTGGTCAGTCACCTTTACCTTATACAATGAAACCTTACTCCTTTTCAAAATTACAGATCACACTTTTTATAGAGAATTACATATAAATATTTTTTGAGTGACCTAATGAGTAAAAATGCCCTTAAAAAATAATAAGATAGTTCAAGATTTATGGGACAAAGCTCCAACAACAACTTTATTTGATTAGTCTCGTCAAATTAATTTATCAGGTTTTCTCCTTCTCCTTTTTATTTTTTTCAAACACAACTTTGAATGTTTGGTACAGGTATAAAATTACTGGAGCAATATTTTCAGGGAAAAACTAATCCCAAAGCAGAATAAGTATGGAGTGAAATCACTGTAAACTTCTTTGTTCGTTATTCACTTTAGGATGATAAAAACACCAACCCACGACAATAGCCTAAATTAATATGCATATTGTCTAGACATCTGGTCTTACAAATTGCATAGTATAATAAATAAACATTTTAGATATTACTCAAATATAGTAGTATATTAGAACAAAGAATTAATTTAAAGCCTCGATATGATTAACCTCTTGACCTAAAATTGTAATATTTCTTGATTAACTCAGTTAATCAGGGAAGAATTGTATGCCCATGAGTGGCCATGGAAAGTCCAAGTCCTGTGACATTTTTAACATCAGCTTGGCCTCCATTAGATGAAGAAGCTCCAAGAAAAACTGCAGGAGTATGTGATGACTCAATAAATATTTTCTGCATTTGCTTTGTAACACTTTTTTTGAGTTCCTCCATTCCTAATTTCAACTGTTCCAATTCATCATGTCCAAGTTCATTTACTGGCCTTTCCCACCAATTCTTCCCTATTTTTGCCTTGTTAATTTTCACAATTTCAACTTCACGTTTTTTCTCAAACTCTAATTGATTGAGAATCTCCATGAGCTGCTTATTCAATTCGCGAACATTTGCATTTCTGTGAGCCTCAACAAGTTGACAAGTTGTAGAAGAAGAATTTGCAGTAGTGNCAAAATAAGTATTGAAATGCTCCCGGACTACCCGATACTTAACCCGAACATACACCCAAGTGCGAATTCATCATACAGACATATTGGAACCTTCAAATCCCGATTCCGAGGTGTTTACTCTAAATGTCAAACCTTAGTCAACTTTTCTAACTTAAAGCTTCTGAATTGAGAATTTTTCGTCCGAAACAACTCCGAACTTTTCGAAATCCAATTCCGACCACACGTACAAGTCACAAAACATGAAGTGAAGCTATTCACAGCCTCAAACCGCCAAACGACGCACTCGAGGTCAAAACGACCGGTCGGGTCGTTACATTAAAATTCATTGAAAGTGAAAGAAAATATTTGCAGTGCCCGTGCGTATAACTTAAATCCTTTAAATATGTCTCTCTCTCCCTCGAACTGTTCGAAATTTAGAATTTTACTTAAATACATCGACAACATAAAAAAAATTCACTCTTGGTCAGTCACCTTTACCTTATACAATGAAACCTTACTCCTTTTCAAAATTACAGATCACACTTTTTATAGAGAATTACATATAAATATTTTTTGAGTGACCTAATGAGTAAAAATGCCCTTAAAAAATAATAAGATAGTTCAAGATTTATGGGACAAAGCTCCAACAACAACTTTATTTGATTAGTCTCGTCAAATTAATTTATCAGGTTTTCTCCTTCTCCTTTTTATTTTTTTCAAACACAACTTTGAATGTTTGGTACAGGTATAAAATTACTGGAGCAATATTTTCAGGGAAAAACTAATCCCAAAGCAGAATAAGTATGGAGTGAAATCACTGTAAACTTCTTTGTTCGTTATTCACTTTAGGATGATAAAAACACCAACCCACGACAATAGCCTAAATTAATATGCATATTGTCTAGACATCTGGTCTTACAAATTGCATAGTATAATAAATAAACATTTTAGATATTACTCAAATATAGTAGTATATTAGAACAAAGAATTAATTTAAAGCCTCGATATGATTAACCTCTTGACCTAAAATTGTAATATTTCTTGATTAACTCAGTTAATCAGGGAAGAATTGTATGCCCATGAGTGGCCATGGAAAGTCCAAGTCCTGTGACATTTTTAACATCAGCTTGGCCTCCATTAGATGAAGAAGCTCCAAGAAAAACTGCAGGAGTATGTGATGACTCAATAAATATTTTCTGCATTTGCTTTGTAACACTTTTTTTGAGTTCCTCCATTCCTAATTTCAACTGTTCCAATTCATCATGTCCAAGTTCATTTACTGGCCTTTCCCACCAATTCTTCCCTATTTTTGCCTTGTTAATTTTCACAATTTCAACTTCACGTTTTTTCTCAAACTCTAATTGATTGAGAATCTCCATGAGCTGCTTATTCAATTCGCGAACATTTGCATTTCTGTGAGCCTCAACAAGTTGACAAGTTGTAGAAGAAGAATTTGCAGTATTGCTACTAGGAATATTATGAGTAAGGAAACGATCGATAATTGACTCAACATTAGGATGTCCAAAAGAGAAAATTTTATGGCCAGGGGAGAAAACAATAATGGCTATTTCAACACCACAAAGTGTACAAAGTTCGCTACCTTTTTTGAAAAGTCCAGAACGACGTTTTGAGAAGGTTACAAGAAGGTTGCTTTCTTTTGACATTTTGGTCATTTCAATCTTTTGTCTACCTTTGCTCATCTTTCTTGCCATAGCTAAAGTAAGAATTAATCTCTTCTTCCTTGTGTAGAAGAGAAACTTATATAGTTTTTGTTGGTTTGGACCAATTCAGGAAATATTATTGAAGAACTTATTTTCATGGATCTTGTGAGATATGTGATTTTTATTTCCATTTGATTCCATGATTTGAGTTCACAAATTGGGGAAAAAAATTATTTCTTTTCAACGATGTGCTTAGCCATTCATGTACATGTGCGAAAGTTCAATGAAACTCTACGAACTTAGTTGATGAGGTTTCTCGAAAATTTAATTTTTCCAACTGGATTGTAACTGAAACTCGAGAATCTTTAGATTTGTTGATTTTTGTAAACAAAATGCATCGTTAAGAATATAATTAAAGCATAAAGTAAATACCTTACTATGTATCAAGCCTTTATTCTCTGAATTTCGACAAGCAATTGTTCCACACTTTGTACATGTGTGTATTTTAAAAAGGAAACAAAAGAAGGAAAAAAAGGATTGCATTAACTATATAACTTGCTAATATATAAAGTGTAAGGTTTCGAGTACTAACTATAATAGGAGAACACTGCTCCTCTCAATTTTATTTATAAATCTTTTTAGTTCATCTTACGAGGCCGAGAACTTGGTTTATTTCTTCTTGTAATTTGTTTTGCCTGTTGTACGGTAGGATTTGGTTTTTCAATCCTTTTAGTTCCTCTAGATCTTACAATAACTTTCTTCCATTCTTCTAACTTTGTTTCGCTTTTGTAAAGTAGGATTGGATATTGCTTGTGTCTTTTTATACTGTACACGTATTCTATTTCTTTCCCTCTCCAACTCGAACATTAAATAATTATACAATAGAAAATTTATTTTTGGCTTTCATTACTGAAAGTACGGGGGTAAATTGTGGACTATTAATTTTTTAGTTGACTAAGTTTTCACTTAGTCGACTAGCTTTCATGCAGTGCACAGATAAGATAGAAATGAATGCAATGAATTTGATGGCAACACAAGATACAACAGTTTTTATACTGGTTCAGTACCGGTTTGGTACTTACGTCCAGTTTCTCTTGGGTCACAAGGATTCTTTTTAGATCTTTGACAAAGAATTACAACAGTGATGATTTTGGCTCGTTCACCACCAATGATGTTTAGCAATAATGATTTCTGGATGTTGACACAACTCTCTTTTGTGTTCTAACTCCTTCTATCTTTTATAACACTTGTAGACTCATGAATATAGTGTTTGTACTTAGACTTAGAGAGACTTAGAAGACAGTGTTTGTAGTTGCGCACTTTTCTCCCTTGAGTTCGCCAGTGACCTTATAGGAAAGTATTGTTGCATGTTTGTGTCTAATTCCAGCAAGGTGTCTTGATTCTTACAAGAGAGATGGGTGTTGGATTAGAGCATGGTGTCTCTGATTTCTTCAAGAGAGATGGGCTGGAATTTGTTAAATCATGGAGTGCTCTGTTCCATGTTGTTTCCATGCTGAGATGCTTCATACTTTTTTTGAAGAGATGAGTGCATGTCAAATGGTTTCTAGTTTGTGGGGTGGATTAGATAATCAAGGATTGCTTGAAGACAAGCACCACTTTCAATTGTTTCACACTATGATGTGTTTCCCACCCAACTTGTCTCCCATTTCTTTTGTCCTTCCTTCTTGATCTTTGTTTGATTTGAGTTTCTGCCTTTTTGATAGCTTGCATCAGGCCCTTCGGTTGATGCCTTGTTCTCTACAGTCAAGAGAGTAAATAGGTATTAGTTTTGTACACTTGTAAGTAGATAGGTATTAGTTTTGTACACTTGTCATCATTGAAACTTAGATATAACAATCTCCCCCTTTTTGATGATGACAACCAAGAGAGAGTAAATAAGGTATACTTCCCTTAGAGTTGTTGTACTCATTACTGCTTCCCTTGAGTTATTGATTTACTTCTCCATACATTTCTCCCTCCTTGGCATCAATAAAAAAAATAAAGGTGCAAGCCCAGTATATAACAATATGCATTCAGATAATAGGCACGCTAGATAGAAAAATAATATACAGATAATATGCATACTAGTTGGGGCAGCATAAGTAATGCCTTCAGCAGAAGCATAGAGTGATGGTTCAAACATACATATGCAAAAATAAGTCTTCCAAACAAAAGCACGCACAAGAGATTGTTTTTAGCACACATAATCACGCCTTAATTTCTCCTTAGGAAGTATTTGAGGGTATTGATCACTTTGGTGCAGAAGGATTCATAGGAAGTTTCAATATCTTTGACGAGCTTGTCTATTTTTTCTGAAATGGAGTTGAATGCCCTGGTTCCTTGTCTCCATGTGGCTCCCATATCCATCCTAAGCTTGGCCACATCTGTACCTGTTTCCTTGGTGACTTCTCTGATTTTGTTAACATGTTCTTTCATCTCAACAAGCATGAGTTTTACACCGTCTAGATATTGTTGAATCTGCTGAAAGTTTTGAGAGGCAGTTGACTGAGACTCTGGTGGTTTAGTGGGAGCTTCAATCTGTACTGGGACACTCTCAACTTTAGCGTGTTTAACCCATCTATCATCACTTAAGGTGTAACCCATCATAGAGAAGGTTGTCTTATCATAGGTACTGATAATGCGCTTGGGTGCGAAAGGTGTCAAGCAAACCTTCATAACTCCAAGAATATGTGAAATAAGTAGGCCATAGAGTAGACAAGCAATGGAAGAGGATATATCCCTGATACTCTCCAGCATGTATTGAGGAATCCATACAAACCAGTTGAGTTTTTTGTTGTTCACAAGACAGTAGAGAACAAAGATATCTCTGGTGGATAAGGTGCTAAGGGACCCAGTTCTAGGAAGTAGAGTGGTGGCTATCATGTGGGCCAAAACCCGGTGTTCAAACTTTAGATTTTTGGTATCAATGTCAGGAGGATTATCAGACAGAAAAGCTTTTGCTTCTTCTAAGGAAACTTCAAAGTCTTTTGGCCAAGAATTTTGCACA
Organism: Nicotiana otophora; assembly: GCA_000715115.1. Lineage (NCBI taxonomy): Eukaryota > Viridiplantae > Streptophyta > Magnoliopsida > Solanales > Solanaceae > Nicotiana > Nicotiana otophora. The sequence continues at coordinate 14,511 of AWOL01S0152239.1, forward strand.
AAAAACTCATACCCATTAAACTTAGCAGAAAATGTTTTCTCAAATTGATAAGAGTTGAGAACAATTCGAGTGCCTAAAACCATGAATTCCAAGTCATCTTTATCATTTACAGACAAATTTGCATAGATCATTCTCACAGGTTCTTCATATACGGAGCTCTCAATAGTATCGAATAGAGAGGAAAGACGTTGAAAATCGAAAATAGCAATCACATCACAGTGCAGATTTTTCATAAGAGAGAGACTTACAGTGCGTCCATAAGCCATAGATTTCGACTTATAGGACTCAAACCTTGATTTGTCATTTGGTCCATAGAATATTAATTTGTCCTCTGGGCCAAATTTAGTACTCTCTACTTTTTTACCTTTTTCTAGCTAATGGGAAGATCCTCAGACGACTTACTACTTCCATTGTCAGTTCTGAGAGGATCTGAGTCGATGGATGATTCCAAATCTACAGTTACTTCAGGGTTGATGGTTTTCCGAACCCTTCTACTTCATCTGGTAGCAGTGGAAGATGAGAGGTTTCTTTTCACCATGATGAGGATTTCTTTGGAGAGGATGAAGAGTGAGAGGGAGTAGGAGGATTCTTATCTAGACTTTGGAGGGCTGAAGAGTTGCATTGGTTGAAGGAGAGTACAAATTCAGAAAGGAGTGACTCTTCTGAGGAGATGTTTCGGCGGTACTGCTGGAGGTATAATAATTACACTTTTATCAAAGTAAAATTAACACTTATAAGATAAAAGTAAAGTGTTTTAATCATATATAGAAGATTTGTTTTATAAAACACACATGATGCTAATCTTTTTCCGCAGTAGACAAAATCTTTCTTCTAAAAGAGGTTTCGTAAAAATATCATTAAGTTGATATTCAGTACTAATGAATTCTAATGCAATATCACCTTTAGCTACATGATCACGAATAAAATGATGCTTGATTTCTATATGCTTTGATCTGGAGTGATGCACATAATGTTTTGCCAAACAAATAGCACTAGTATTATCACAGAATATGGAAGTTGTGGTAAGAGATAAATCATAGTCGAGAAGTTGATGCATGATCCAAAGAACTTGTGTACATCAACTTCCAACAGCTAAATATTCTGCTTCAGTTGTCGATAAGGCAACACAATTTTGTTNTGATTTCTGGATGTTGACACAACTCTCTTTTGTGTTCTAACTCCTTCTATCTTTTATAACACTTGTAGACTCATGAATATAGTGTTTGTACTTAGACTTAGAGAGACTTAGAAGACAATGTTTGTAGTTGCGCACTTTTCTCCCTTGAGTTCGCCAGTGACCTTATAGAAAAGTATTGTTGCGTATTTGTGTCTAATTCCAGCAAGGTGTCTTGATTCTTACAAGAGAGATGGGTGTTGGATTAGAGCATGGTGTCTCTGATTTCTTCAAAAGAGATGTGCTGGAATTTGTTAAATCATGGAGTGCTCTGTACCATGTCATTTCCATGCTGAGATGCTTCATACTTTTCTTGAAGAGATGAGCGCATGTCAAATGGTTTCTAGTTTGTGGGGTGGATTAAATAATCAAGGAGTGCTTGGAGACAAGAAGCACCACTTTCAATTGTTTCCCACTATGATGTGTTTCCCACCCAACTTGTCTCCCATTTCTTTTGTCCTTCCTTCTTGATCTTTGTTTGATTTGAGTTTTTGCCTTTTTGATAGCTTGCATCAGGCCCTTCGGTTGATGCCTTGTTCTCTACAGTCAAGAGAGTAAATAGGTATTAGTTTTGTACACTTGTAAGTAGATAGGTATTAGTTTTGTACACTTGTCATCATTGAAACTTAGATATAACAATCTCCCCCTTTTTGATGATGACAACCAAGAGAGAGTAAATAAGGTATACTTCCCTTAGAGTTGTTGTACTCATTACTGCTTCCCTTGAGTTATTGATTTACTTCTCCATACATTTCTCCCTCCTTGGCATCAATAAAAAAAATAAAGGTGCAAGCCCAGTATATAACAATATGCATTCAGATAATAGGCACGCTAGATAGAAAAATAATATACAGATAATATGCATACTAGTTGGGACAGCATAAGTAATGCCTTCAGCAGAAGCATAGAGTGATGGTTCATACATACATATGCAAAAATAAGTCTTCCAAACAAAAGCACGCACAAGAGATTGTTTTTAGCACACATAATCACGCCTTAATTTCTCCTTAGGAAGTATTTGAGGGTATTGATCACTTTGGTGCAGAAGGATTCATAGGAAGTTTCAATATCTTTGACGAGCTTGTCTATTTTTTCTGACATGGAGTTGAATGCCCTGGTTCCTTGTCTCCATGTGGCTCCCATATCCATCCTAAGCTTGGCCACATCTGTACCTGTTTCCTTGGTGACTTCTCTGATTTTGTTAACATGTTCTTTCATCTCAACAAGCATGAGTTTTACACCGTCTAGATATTGTTGAATCTGCTGAAAGTTTTGAGAGGCAGTTGACTGAGACACTGGTGGTTTAGTGGGAGCTTCAATCTGTACTGGGACACTCTCAACTTTAGCGTGTTTAACCCATCTATCATCACTTAAGGTGTAACCCATCATAGAGAAGGTTGTCTTATCATAGGTACTGATAATGCGCTTGGGTGTGAAAGGTGTCAAGTAAACCTTCATAACTCCAAGAATATGTGAAATAAGTATGCCATAGAGTAGACAAGCAGCGGAAGAGGATATATCCCTGATACTCTCAAGCATGTATTGAGGAATCCATACAAACCAGTTGAGTCTTTTGTTGTTTACAAGACAGTAGAGAACAAAGATATCTCTGGTGGATAAGGTGCTAAGGGACCCAGTTATAGGAAGTAGAGTGGTGGCTATCATGTGGGCCAAAATCCGGTGTTCAAACTTTAGATTTTTGGTATCAATGTCGGGAGGATTATCAGACAGCAAAGATTTTGCTTCTTCTAAGGAAACTTCAAAGTCTTTTGGCCAAGAACTTTGCACAAAAAACTCATACCCATTAAACTTAGCAGAAAATGTTTTCTCAAATTGATAAGAGTTGAGAACAATTCGAGTGCCTAAAACCATGAATTCCAAGTCATCTTTATCATTTACAGACAAATTTGCATAGATAATTCTCACAGGCTCTTCATATACGGAGCTCTCAATAGTATCGAATAGAGAGGAAAGACGTTGAAAATCGAAAATAGCAATCACATCACAGTGCATATTGTTTATAAGAGAGAGACTTACAGTGCGTCCATAAGCCATAGATTTCGACTTATAGGACTCAAACCTTGATTTGTCATTTGGTCTATAGAATATTAATTTGTCCTCTGGGCCAAATTTAGTACTCTCCACTTTCCTGCCTTTTTCTAGCTAATGGGAAGATCCTCAGATGACTTACTACTTTCATTGTCAGTTCTGAGAGGATCTAAGTCGATGGCTGATTCCAAATCTACAGTTACTTCAGGGTTGATGGTTTTTCGAACCCTTCTACTTCGTCTGGTAGCGGTGGAAGATGAGAGGTTTCTTTTCACCATGATGAGGATTTCTTTAGAGAGGATGAAGAGTGAGAAGGGGTAGGCGGATTCTTATCTAGACTTTGGAGGGCTGAAGAGTTGCATTGGTTGAAGGAGAGTACAAATTCAGAAAGGAGTGACTCTTCTGAGGAGATGTTTCGGCGGTACTGATGGAGGTGTAATAATTACACTTTTATCAAAGTAAAATTAATACTTATAAGAGCAAAGTAAAGTGTTTTAATCGTATATAGAAGATTTGTTTTATAAAACACACATGATGCTAATATTTTTCCGCAGTAGACAAAATCTTTCTTCTAAAAGAGGTTTCGTAAAAATATCATTAAGTTGATATTTAGTACTAATGAATTCTAATGCAATATCACCTTTAGCTACATGATCACGAATAAAATGATGCTTGATTTCTATATGCTTTGATCTGGAGTGATGCACATAATTTTTTGCCAAACAAATAACACTAGTATTATCACAGAATATGGAAGTTGTGGTAAGAGATAAATCATAGTCGAGAAGTTGATGCATGATTCAAAGAACTTGTGTACAGCAACTTCCAACAGCTAAATATTTTGCTTCAGTTGTTGATAAGGCAACACAATTTTGTTTCTTGCTATGCCAGGAAACTACTGCATTTCCCAATAGTTGGCATGTGCCACTGGTACTTTTCCTGTCGATCTTATCACCTGCAAAATCTGCATCTGAAAAACCTTTCAAGATAAAATTTTTAGAGTGAGCATACCATAATCCTAATTCAGAGGTCCCAATAAGATATCTTATAATGCGTTTAACAGCAGTAAGATGAGATTCCTTTGGAGCNAAAATTTTTAGAGTGAGCATACCATAATCCTAATTCAGAGGTCCCAATAAGATATCTTATAATGCGTTTAACAGCAGTAAGATGAAATTCCTTTGGAGCCGACTGAAACCTTGCACATTTACACACGCTAAACATTATATTTGGTCGACTAGCAGTGAGATATAATAAAAATCCAATCATTCCTCTGTACATAGTTTCATCAATACTTTTTTCATGGTAATCTTCATCAAGCATAGTTGTTAGACTCATTGGAGCCCCAATGGGCTTAGCATTTTCCATGCCAAACCATTTTATAAGTTCTTTGATGTACTTGGTTTGACTGATAAAGATTCCTTTGAGAGATTGTTTGATTTATAGTCCAAGAAAGTAAGTTAACTCTCCCATCATGTTCATTTAGAATTCTCCTTTCATAGAATGAGAAATTGCTTCGCATAAAACAGAGTTAGGACTTCCAAAAATAATATCGTCAACATAAATTTGAGTAATAA
>AWOL01S0152256.1:0-13030 GCA_000715115.1 Nicotiana otophora
ATTATTCTAACATTGGCTTGCCTAGCAAGTGAAATGTTAGGCGCCATCACGGTCCGAATGTGGAAGTTTCGGGTCGTGACATGTATGCAATTTAAGAGATAAATAGTTGAATCTTCTATCTTAGTAAAAGTATCTATTAGTCGAGGTCAGTGTAATGACCTGGCCGGTCATTTTGAGAGTAATAGCCCCGATTCCCTATTTATTGTTTCCTTCGTATCTTTTTCTGCTTATGTGACTTGCCAAGAGTTTTTAGTTTTGGTTATGGAGTGTTTTGGGACACTTATTTCCTAAACCTGAAGTTTAAGTCTTAGAATTTTTTACCGTAGTTGGAACAGTGTGAAGATGACTCCGGAATGGAGTTTCGTCGGTTCTGTTAGCCCCGTTGGGTGATTTTGGACTTCGGAGCATGCTCGGATTGTGTTTTGGAGGTTTGTAGCTAAATTAGGCTTGAAATGGCGAAAGTTGAATTTTTGGGAAGTTTGATCGGTGGTAGAATTTTTTATATCGGGGTCGGATTCCAATTTCGGAAGTTGTAGTAGGTCTGTAGTGTTGAATATGACTTGTGTGCAAATTTGTAGGTTAATCGGACGTGGTTTGATAGGTTTCGGTATCGGTTGTAGGAGTTTGAAGTTTCAAAGTTCATTGAGTTTGAATTGGAGGGTGATTCGTGTTTTTAGCGTTGTTTGATATGATTTGAGGGCTCGACTAAGTTCGTATGGTATTTTAAGACTTGTTGGTATGTTTGGTCAAGGTTTCGGGGGCCTCGGGTGTGTTTTGGATGCTTAACGGATTAAATTTGGACTTAGGCAAATGGCTGAGGTTTTTTGGTTTCTGGTGTTTCGCACCTGCGAAGGGGGAGACCACAGGTGTGGACACGGACGTGCAAGAGGCCAAGCGCAGAAACGGGATTGAGGAAAGTGGATAGAGGTCGCTACTGCGAGTGGGTTGTCGCATCTGCGAACCCGTAGATGCGCTTGAAGTTCCGCAGATACAGAGAGTGAGATGGAAGGGGAGTCCGCAGGTGTGGCCTTTTGATCGCAGAAGCGGACCCAGGTGTGTAAGTCAAGTCCACACATGCGATGGAAATTTCCGCATGTGCGGCGTCGCAGGTGCGACTATGGGTCCGCAGGTGCGACTATGGGTCCGCAGGTGCGAGATTTCTGGACAAAACACTTAAATGCAAGGGTTCGCAAGTTTTGCTCATTTTTAACATTTTGAGCTCGGGTTTGGCAATTTCTTGAGAACATTTTCGAGGGATTTCTTGAGGTAAGTCCCCTGTGCTTACTTTTGATAAATACTCTTATATCCCCATTTAGTTTTTCACCTAGTTATTGTGTGTTTAAGGTGAAGTTTGGGAGTTTGAGACTAGGGATTTGGAGAGTTTGATTCGAGGATTTGAAGGAACATTTGGTGTCGGATTTTTGTGAATTGGATATGGTTAGACTCATGAGTGAATGAGTATTTATATTTCTTGACTTTTACCCGATTCCGAGATATGGGCCCGGGTCGACGTTTTAGGGAGAACTTCGGAATTTTTGTTAAAGTATTGATTTCATTAATTAGATGAGTATATTATAGTTGTATTTATGATATGCAATTTTGTTTGGCTAGGCTTGGGGCATTCAGAGTCGGATAATCAAGGAAAGGGCATTCTTACGGATTGATTGAGCTCGATTCGAGGTAAGTGGCTTGCCTAACCTTGTGTGGAAGAAATCTCCTTAGGATTTGGAACTATTGTGATATGTGAGCGCCGTATACGTGAGGTGACGAGTACGTACACATGCTATTTATTGTAAAACCCGATTTTACTGAGCAGCAACATATTTTCCTTTTAATTTGAGTTATACCATTTTAATGAGTATTAATCTGTTTTTCATTCTTAATTGAGCTATTCCAATAGGTAGAGGTATCATGTTTAGTCTAATATCGTAGGTCTACATGCTTTAACTGCTTATTTGAACTATGTGCAACATGCCAAGTTGTTTTCCTGTTTTTCGTTGTTCTTTACTAGTTTTAATTGTAAAATTCTTGTTGTTAACTATTGTATTTATCGATTTGAGTTGTGTGTTTACTTTTGAGACTACAAGGTGGTTCCTCGGGAGTTCTCCCTGCACATTTACTCTTGAGGCTACGAGGCGGTACCTCGGGAGTTCTCCCTGTATATTTACCTTTGAGACTACGAGGCACTTCCACGGGAGTTCTGCCTGCACATTTACTTTTGAGACTACGAGGCAGTACCTCGGGAGTTCTCCCTATATATTACTTTTGAGACTACGAAGCGGTACCTCGGGAGTTCTCTCTATATATTTATTTTGGGACTACGAGATAGTATCTCGGGAGATCCCCCGTTGTTTACCCCTGTGTTGTATTGTTATTTTGTTGTGTTTTCTTTTGTTAAATTCTAGTCTCTTATTATACTGTATATTTTCCTGCCTTATTTATTAATTACTAGTGGGCCTGACCTAACCTCGTCACTACTCGACCGAGGTTAGGTTTGGCACTTACGGAGTACCATTGTGGTGTACTTATGCTACTCTTCTGCACATGTTTTGTGTACAGATCTAGGTACTTCTTATCAGCCCTGCTATTAGATGAGAGTGCTTGCTGTTGTACAAAGACTTCTAGGTACAACTTCCGTGTCCGCGGACCTCGGAGTCCCCTTCTTTTCTCTCCTATGTCATTTACTTTCCGTACTTTTTTTATTAGACTCTGGTATATATTTCCTTCTGTAGCTTGTGACTCATGATGTTCAGGGTTTTGGGAATACTGTGTATTTATAGAGTATTAGTTGTTGTACATGCCGAGCGGCATTGTTACAAGTTATTCAGTTATCCACTGCTGTTAGTTGCCAAGTTTTACTTTCATTTTGTTATTTTTTGCGATTTGTTAGGCTTACCTAGTCATAGAGACAATGTGCCATCACGACATTATACGAAGGGAGTTTGGGTCGTGACAAGTTGGTACCAGAGCTCTAGGTTCATATGTTTCGCGAGTCACAAGCCGGTTTGTTAGAGTCTCGCAGATCGGTAAGGAGACGTCTGTACTTATCTTCGGGAGGCTATGGAACTGTTAGGAAATTTTCACTACTTTGATTCCTTGTCGTGCGAAAGTTATTGACTTCAAAAATTCTAAACTTTTGTATTCTATTCTCTCACGGATGGTGAGGTCACGTACATGCGGATCTGATGACCAGGCACTCGCGCCTCCTGCTAGAGCAGCGAGAGGCCGGGGTCGGGGTAGAGGCCGTGGACATCCATGCGGTGCAGCTAGAGTACCCGCACGAGCTGCTATAGAGGAGCCCCCAGTAGCTCCAGCTGGAGGACAGACACTTGAGGTACCTGTTGCTGCACCAACCCTCCAGGATACTCTAGCCCAGTTTTTGAACATGTTCAACACCTTAGCTCATGCTGAATTGATTCCACTTGCTCCTGCCATATCTCAGGCCGGGGGAGGAGTACAGACTCCCATCGCCTGTACTCTAGAGCAGCGGGTTCAGGTCGACCAGGTTCCAAAGATTATACCAATGCAGCCGGTAGCTCCAACTCAACCCGGGGTTAGGACAACAACTTCTGAGGCGGAGCAGCTCAGACTTGAGAGGTACAAGAAGTACCACCCTTCTACCTTCAGTGGATTGGTGACAGATGATGCCCAGGATTTTCTGGAGAAGTGCCACCGTATTCTCCGTACTATGGGCATAGCGGAGTCGAGTGGGGTTTCTTTTACTACATTCTAGTTTAGAGGAGCAGCCCATTAGTGGTGGCGTGCTTATGAGTTGAGTAGTCCGGCTGAGGCAGCTTCACTTACATGGACTTGGTTCTCAGACATAATTTTGAGGGAGTATGTTTCTCAGAGCCTGAGGGACGCATGGCGCACGGAGTTTGAGCAGCTGTGCCAGGGTGCTATGACTGTGTTAGAGTATGCAGTTCGCTTCAGTGATTTGGCCCGACATGCACCGACCTTGGTTGCTACAGCTCGAGAGAGGATTTATCGGTTTATTGAGGGAATCCGCCCCAGTATCCCGATTAGTATGGCCAGGGATTCGGAAATGGATATTTCTTATCAGTGGGTCATGAGTATTGCTAGGATATTGGAGGTCATGCTTGATCGGGATAGAGAGGAGAGGGAGTCCAAGAGGTATTGAGAGTCGAGCACTTACAGTGGTACTCGTGCCTCGGTTGCAGTTTGCCATGGTAGGGATTATGTGAGTCGCCCCATTCATTCAGCTCTTCCGGCCGCCAGTGGTATTGCAACCCTTCTAGACCCAGGAGCCTTATTATGCACCGCCAATATCTAGTGTACCTCCTGCACGGGGTGCTTTTAGCGGTCAGTCCAGCAGACCTGGCCCGAATCAGTCATAGCAGCCACGCCCTCCGAGAGCTTTCTTTGAGTGTGGCGACACTCGCCATATGGTGAGGGATTGCCCCAGACTTAGGAGGGGTGCACCTCCACAGACTTCGCAGGCACATCGTGCTCCATAGGCTCTTCAGGCTATGATTACAGCACCAGCTACCGCTCCACTTGCTCAGCTAGCTCGAGGTGAAGGTCGGGGAGGTCGAGGTCGTCTTAGAGGGGGAGGCCAGTCCAGATATTATGCACTTCCAGCTCGTACAGAGGCAGTTGCTTCCGACTCTATCATTACAGGTATTGTTCTGGTCTGTCATAGAGATGCGTCGGTTTTATTTGATCCAGGCTCCACTTATTCCTATGTGTCCTCTTATTTTGCCATGTATTTGGGCGTATCTCGTGATTCCTTGAGTTCTCCTATTTATGTGTCTACACCTGTGGGAGATTATCTTGTTGTGGACCGTGTGTATCAGTCGTGTTTGGTTGTTCTTAGTGGTTTTGATACTAGAGCCAATTTATTATTACTCAGCATAGTAGACTTTGATATTATTTTGGGCATGAACTGGTTGTCACCCCATTGTGCTATTCTTGATTGTCACGCTAAGACCGTGACGCTGGCTATGCCAGGATTTTCGTGATTAGAGTGGAGAGGTACCTTAGAGTATACTCCCAGCATAGTTATTTCATTTCTTAAAGCTCAATGAATGGTTGAGAAGGGGTGTGACGCATATCTAGCTTATGTGAGAGATGTCAGTATTGATACCCCTACAGTTGAGTCAGTCCTAGTAGTGAGGGATTTTTCGGATGAATTTCCAGCTGATCTTTCGAGAATGCCGTCCAAAAGACATATTGACTTTGGCATTGATTTGTTGTCGGGCACTCAACCCATCTCTATTCGTCTATATTATATGGCTCCTCCGGAGTTGAAGGAGTTGAAGGAGCAGTTACAAGAGTTGCTTGATAAGGGATTCATTCGGCCCAGTGTGTCACCTTGAGGTGCTCCTATATTGTTTGTGAAGAAAAAAGATGGTTCTATGCGTATGTGCATTGATTATCGCTAGTTGAGCAAAGTTACAGTAAAGAACAGGTATCCATTGCCTTGTATTGATGACTTATTTGATCAGTTGCAGGGTGCCAGAGTGTTTTCCAAGATTGACTTACATTCAAGCTATCATCAATTGAAGATTCGGGAGCCAGATATCCCAAAGACTGCCTTCAGGACTTGGTATGGTCACGACGAGTTTCTAGTGATGTATTTTGGGTTGACCAATGCCCTAATAGCATTTATGCACTTGATGTACAGTGTTTTCATTCGTAATTATGTTTATTGAAGACATTTTGGTGTACTCCCGGACTCAGGAGGATCATGAGCAGCACATGAGGATCGCGCTTCAGACCTTGAGAGAAAAGAAGTAATATGCAAAATTTTCAAAAGTGTGAGTTTTGGCTAGACTCAGTGGCAGTTTTGGGTCATATAGTATTGAGTAATGGGATCCATGTGGGCCCAAAGAATATTAAAGTAGTGCAGAGTTGGCCCAGACCATCCTCAGCTACGAAGATCCGGAGTTTTCTTGGTTTGGTGGGGTATTACCGTCGATTTGTAGAGGGTTTCTCATCTATTGCAACACCTATGACCAGGATGACCCAGAAGGGTGCTACGTTCAGGTGGACAGAGGAGTGTGAGGAGAGCTTTCAGAAGCTCAATACATCTTTGACTATAGCCCCAGTATTGGCATTGCCTATAGGTTCGGGGTTTTATACTGTATATTGTGATGCGTCGCGGATTGGTCTCGGCGCAGTGTTGATGCAGGACGGTAGGGTGATTGACTACGCGTCCAGACAGCTGAAGGTGCATGAAAAGAACTATCCTATCCACGACCTTGAGTTAGCAGCAATTGTTCATGCCTTGAAGATTTGGTAACACTATTTGTACGATGTCCCTTGTGAGATTTACACCGATCATCGGAGTTTGCAATATATGTTCAAGAAAAAGGATCTTAACTTGCGTCAGCGAAGGTGGTTGGAGATGCTTAAGGATTATGATATCTCCATTTTGTACTATCCCGGGAAAGCCAATGTGGTGGCCGATGCTTTGAGTCGTCGGGTGGAGAGTTTGGGGAGCTTAGCATATCTACTAGCAGCAGAGACGCCCATGGCGTTGGATGTTCATCCCTTAGCAAGACAGTTTGTGAGATTGGATATTTCTGAGCTGAGTCGAGTATTGGCTTGTGTGGTCTTTCGGTCTTCTCTTTATGATCGTATCAGGGAGCGTCAGTATGATGACCCCCATCTACTTATCCTTAAGGACCACGGTGATGCTAATGAGGTCACTATTGGATATGATGGTGCATTGAGGATGCACGACAGGCTATGTGTGCCCAATGTAGATGGTTTGCATGACTTGATTCTCCAGGAGACTCACAGTTCGCAGTACTCTATTCATCCGGATGCCGCAAAGATATATCAGGACTTGAGACAACATTACTGGTGGAGGAGAATGAAGAATGACATCGTGAAATATGTAGCTCGGTGTTTGAATTGCCAGCAGGTAAAGTATGAGCATCAGCGGCCAGGTGGATTGCTTCAGAAGTTAGAGATTCCGGAGTGGAAATGGGAGCAAATAACGATGGATTTCGGTGTTGGGCTTCCACGGACGCAACGGAAGTTTGATGCAGTTTGGGCGATTGTGGATAGGCTGACCAAGTTAGCTCATTTCATTCCTGTGATGACTACCTATTCTTTCGAGCAGTTGGCTTGAATTTATATCCGCGAGATTGTCAGGATTCATGGCGTACCGGTATCTATCATCTCTGACTGAGGTACGCAGTTTACATCACGGTTCTGGAGGGCTGTACAAGGGGAGTTGGGTACTCGGGTTGTGTTGAGCATAATATTTCACCTTCAGACGGACAGAAAGTTCGAGCGCACTATTCAAATACTAGAAGATATGCTTTGTGCTTGTGTGATAGATTTTCGGGGTGCTTGGGACCAGTTCGTGTCACTTGCGGAGTTTGCTTACAATAATAGTTATTAATCGAGCATTCAGATGGCACCGTATGAGGCCTTATATGGGAGGCGGTGTCGGTCCCCAGTGGGTTGGTTCGAGCCAGACGAGGCTAGATTATTGGGTACAGACTTGTGAAGGTGATTGAGGATCGACTTCGCACAGCCCAGCCTAGATAGAAGAGTTATGCGGATCGGAGGGTTCGAGATGTTGCATTCATGGTTGGGGAATGGGTCTTGCTTCGGGTTTCACCCATTAAGGGTATTATGAGGTTCGGAAAGAAGGGCAAATTGAGCCCTAAGTATATCGGGCCTTTCGAGATTCTTGAGAGGGTTGGAGCGGTGGGTTACAGACTTGCACTACCACCTAGTCTCTCTGCAGTTCATCTAGTATTCTATGTTTCTATGCTCCGGAAGTATCACGACGATCCATCTCATGTGTAGGATTTCAGCTCAGTCCAGTTGGACAAGGATTTATCCTATGTTGAGGAGCCGGTGGCTATTTTGGACAAGCAGGTTCAAAATCTGAGGTCAAAGAACATTGCTTCAGTGGAGGGGTCAGCCGGTCGAGGAGGCAACTTGTGAGACCGAGCATGATATGTGCAATCGCTATCCTCATCTTTACACCACTTCAGTTATGTCTCTATACTCGTTTGAGGATGAACGATTGTTTAGAGTGGGGATGTAACGATCCGGCCGGTCGTTTTGAGAGTAATAGCCCTGATCCCCTATTTATTATTTCCCCCGTATCGTTTTCCGCTTATGTGACTTGTCGGGAGGTTTTATTTTTGGTTTCGAAGTGTTGTGGGACACTTAGTCCCTAAAACAGAAGCTTAAGTCTAGTTTTGCCCGTAGTTGGTACTGTGTGAATACGACTCCGGAATGGAGTTTCGTCGGTTCCGTTAGCTCCATTGGGTGATTTTTGACTTAGGAGCGTGCTCGAATTGTGTTTTGGAGATCTGTAGCTAAACTAGGCTTGAAATAGTGAAAGTTAAATTTTTGGGAAGTTTGCCGGTGATGGACTTTTTGATATCGAAATTCCGGAAGTTGGAGTAGGTCCTGTGTGCAAAACATGAGGTCAATCGAACGTGGTTTGATAGGTTTCGGCATCGGTTGTAGGAGTTTGAAATTTCAAAGTTCATTGAGTTTTAGTTGGAGGGTGATTGTATTTTTAGCATTGTTTGATGTGATTTGAGGGCTCGACTAAGTTCGTATGGTGTTTTAAGACTTGTTTGTATGTTTGGTCAAGGTCCCGGGGGCCTCAAGTGTGTTTTGGATGCTTAACGGATTGAATTTGGACTTAGGAAAATGGCTGAAGTTTTTTGGTTTCTCGTGTTTCGCACCTGTGAAGGGGGAGACAGAAGGTGCGGACACGCATGTGCGAGAGGCCAAGCGCAGAAGCAGGATTGAGGAAAGTGGCCAGAGGTCTCTGGTGCGAGTAGGTTGTCGCATCTGCGAACCCGCAGATGCGCTTGAAATTCTGCAGATGCGGAGAGTGAGCTGGAAGGGGAGTCCGCAAAAGCGAACATTTGTTCACAGGTGCGACCTTTTGATTGCAGAAGCGGACCCAGGTGTGTAAGTCAAGTCCGCACTTGCGATGGAAATTTCCGCAGGTGCGGCATCGCAGGTGCGACTATGGGTCCGTAGGTGCGAGATTCCTGGACAAAACACTTAAATGCAAGGGTTCGCAATATTTGCTCATTTTTAACATTTTGAGCTCGGGTTTGGCGATTTCTTGAGAGTATTGTCGAGGGATTTCTAGAGGTAAGTCCCCTATGCTTATTTTTGATCAATAATCTTGCTTCCCCATTTATTTTTCCACCTAGTTAGTGTATATTTAAGGTGAAATTTGAGAGTTTGAGACTAGGGATTTGGAGAGTTTGATTCGAGGATTAGAAGGACCATTTGGTGTCAGATTTTTGTGAATTGGATATGGTTAGACTCGTGAATGAATGAGTGTTCATATTTTGTGACTTTTACCTGATTCTGAGACGTGGGTCCGAGTCGACTTTGTAGCGCGAATTTCAGAAATTTTGTTAAAGTATTGATTTCGTTAATTAGATGAGTCTATTATAGTTGTATTTATGATATGCAATTTAATTTGGATAGATTTGGACCATTCAGAGTCGGATAATCGAGGAAAGGGCATTCTTACGGATTGATTGAGATCGATTCGAGGTAAATGGCTTGCCTAACCTTGTATGGGAGAAATCTCCTTAGGATTTGGAACTATTGTGATATGTGAGCGCTATGTACGTGAGGTGACGAGTACGTACACGTGCTATTTGTTGTAAAAACCGATATTACTGAGCAGCAACCTTTTTTCCTTTTAATTTGAGTTATACTATTTTAGTGAGTATTAATCTGTTTTTCATTCTTAATTGAGCTATTCCAATAGGTATAGTTATCCTATTTAGTCTAATATCACAGTTGTACGTGCTTAAACTGCTTATTTGAACTCTATGCAGCATGCCAAGTTGTTTTCCTGTTTTTCCTTGTTCTTTGTTAGTTTTAATTGTAGAATTCTTGTTGTTAACTGTTGTATTTATCGATTTGAGTTGTGTGTTTACTTTTGAGACTACGAGGCGGTTCCTCGGGAGTTCTCCCTATACATTTACTCTTGAGACTACGAGGCGGTTCCTCGGGAGTTCTCCCTGCACATTTACTTTCGAGACTACGAGGCGGTACCTCGGGAGTTCTCCCTGTATATTTACTTTTGAGACTACGAGATGCTACCTCGGGTGTTCTCCCTGCATATTTATTTTGAGACTACGAGACAGTATCTCGGGAGATCATAAGTTGTTTACCCATGTGTGTTGTACTGTTATTTTGTTGTGTTTTCTTTTGTTAAATTCTAGTCTCTTATTATACTGTATATTTTCCTGCCTTATTTATTAATTACCAGTGGGCCGGACCTGGCCTCGTCACTACTCGATCGAGGTTACGTTTGGCACTTACTGGGTACTGTTGTGGTGTACTTATGCTACTCTTCTGCACATGTTTTGTGTGAAGATCCAGGTACTTCTTATCAGCCCCGCTATTAGCTGAGAGTATTTGCTGTTGTACGGAAATTTCAAGGTACATCTGTCGCGTCCGCAGACCTCGGAGTCCCCCTCTATTCTCTCCTATGTCATTTACTTTCCGTACTTCTTTTATTAAACTCTGGTGTATAGAGATACTAGTTTCCTTCTGTAGCTTGTGACACATGATGTTCCGGATTTTGGGAAGACTGTGTATTTATTGAGTATTAGTTGTTGTACATGCCGAGCGGCATTGTTACTGGTTATTCAGTTATCCACTGCTATTAATTGTCAAGTTTTACTTTCGTTTTGTTATTTTTCGCGATTTGTTAGGCCTACCTAGTCGTAGAGACTAGGTGCCGTCACGACATTATACAGAGGGAGTTTGGGTCATGACAAACAAAATCTTTAAACTTACTATTGGTGATCTTAGAGATTCTATATCGATGTTATAGAGGGGTAATTTTATATAAAGCATACTGCTATAAAAATAGATGTTACTTTTATAGATAAAAATGTGATATAGAGAAATAAAATATAACATTTTAAAAATCGATTCTTAGAGAAATTTAGCTTTTATAGTGAACGACGACTATTAAAGTAATAATATTGTTATAGAGAGTCTAATAGTATTTGTTTTCTATTCATGTATAGCTAATACTTGTATAAAGTTACACACCAATTTTAATATTGTCTTATACCTCTAGCGGCATGGAATAATAATGCATGTATAGCTTATTTATGGAAAAAATATCAAAAAGGACAAAACTACCCTTGTCTTTTTCCTAGAATTTTAGGGTATAATTGTAAACTCATTATTTTTTAATGTATAGAATAAACAAATATTTTACATAATATCTTATATATCTTATTTTAGTACAATACCAAATACCTATCAAAAAATAATTCTTGCATTACTTGTCAATATATTATTAATATCCTATATTAGTAGTCCGTGCAGTAATGCCTACATAACTTATGACGTAGGTGCACAAGAATACTTCGCGCCACAACCATCTCCTTTTTATAGGTTCTACGGACCGATGCCTGCTGATTCAGCAGCAGTGCGGAATTGAGTTTCTTGTCTGGTGGATATGATCTATAGTTAGGGGGCGATACATACCAAAAGGTTCGAAGAAAGAAGGCGCATAAGAGTATATGACCAACCTACCCTTCTGTATACCCTATTCACATTAGTGAAGCGATTGGATGCATAAGGGAAGTGCACGTTTGTGAGACCTTAGATCTTCAAATCAAATGACCCTTGAAACTAAAATTAAGTATTCATTTATACAATATTTGGTTGTTAATTTTATTCATAGATAACATGTATAAATTATGCGAGAACCAAAGTTAACCCTCGTGATTGTAACAAACTTTAAACATATATATATATATTACTCTATACATTATATACAAATTTATAATATGTCAAACTAAATATTCTATAAGAAATAATCCATGCACTATAATCCTTTATAGCTTTTGTATTATTAATTTTTAACACAATACTAATTCTTGCATAATTTATCTTTAACCAAATCTATCCAAAGTATAAATCAGTATACCACGCGTACATTTCCCTAATAACCAAACAAAAAATACAGTAAAACAATGTCAGAAGAGTCAATGCAAGTTCAAGTTGGACAACAATGGTGAGTCTCGAACCAAAATGCGGTTCTTTTGGACTCAAAATATGGATATTTAACGGGCGAGCTGGGACGGGCTGTACACAAAAATAACCAGCACGTCTGTTTAACGTTCCGGGATGGTTAGCGGGCTGAGATAACGAGCTGTTAGCGGGTTGTACATTTTTGGATTTTTTGGGCCCGTCCGGGTTCGGGCTTAACGGGTCCGGACCGGGCCGGGCTACTTTTTTTAAATTAAATTTTATTTTTCTTATTCAATGTTATTGATACTTAAGTATTTGCAAACTTTAAGGCTTAGAATTAAACTTTTAAGTTTAAACTTTAAAGTTTTAAATTTCAAATTTGAATTTTAAAATTTTAAAATTGAAATTTGAAAGTAAGTGGCTACAAACAATTATTTAATAAGACTAATAGGCAATATGTAAGGATAAAGCTCTGAAGGCTTTCATTTGATATTTTTATTGAATAATATATAATACTTCAAATTAAGTTGCAAGTTCTTTTTTGATTTTTTTATTTTTGAACTTGCACATTAAAAGTTTACAACAATTATAAAAAATAAGAAATAGTACATCACATGCTTTGCATCATTTTTGTAAGTTCATTCATGTCAACATGAGGTTTGTGATTTTCGGCATTGGTTGAATCGAAATCATAAACCATTATATCTCCAATTTCTTGGTCCTCCGCTTAATCTACCTCGTCACGCCCTTGATTCCGATGTTCTGATCTTATCCAATATCTGAAGCACACTAGAATTTCCAAAGCGTTATTGCCCAATGAATGACGGGTATCTCTTAGTTGCTGCCTTGCTTGACTAAATGCGCTCTCTGATGCGACTGTTGAAATCAGCACATTTAGCACGTCTCGAGCCATGGTCGAAAGAACAGGAAATTGATTTGAGTTGCTCCTCCACCAACCCAGCGGTAGAAATTACTTTGTGTGGCGCTTTGCTGACTTTTGCAAGTAGAATTGGAGTTCATCAATATTCCTGCTACTGGTTTGTTGATGCTC
>AWOL01S0152265.1:0-10415 GCA_000715115.1 Nicotiana otophora
ATGCACGAAGGGTGATGTCGTGCCATGATATGAGAGTTAATGCACGAAGGGTGATGCCGTTCCGTTTCTATTGACTTTATGGTGAGATTTTGAGTAAAAACACGAAGGGTGATGCCGTGTATTTATCCTTTACTTGATTTGTGCTCATGTTGATTCATATTATATTGGTTTTTCCAGTTCTCATTCTGTTGTAGCCCTTTATTTCGTATTTTCCCTGAGCATATTTCCCCCTCCCGATAATTCTTGTCTAGTTCTTCATTAATGTTATTTGTATATACACTGTTAAATTGTACAGGTTAATTCGTAGGTGCCTTGCCTTAGCCTCGTCACTACTTCTCGAGGTTAGACTCGACACTTACCACTACATGTGGTCGGTTGTAGTGATACTGTACTCTGCACTTTCCGTGCAGATATTGGTACAGGCTCGGGTTGATTGAGATTTTTCTATTGGACAGCTATCTGGAGACTCAAGGTAAATCTATCATCGTTCACAGACCTTAAAGTCTCCATCTATCTTTTCTGTTCTACTGTTTCTTTCATTCAGACAGTTGTATTTCCTTCAGACTATTACTTGTAGTGAATTCTAGAATACTCGTGAATTGTGACTCCAGATCCGGGTGGTAGTAATTAATACAATTTCTATATTATTCCGCATTTATTACGTTTCATCTGAACTAATTATTGTTATTTACTGAATAGAAATAAGGGTTTGGTTTAAAAGATTCTCTAACGTTAGCTTGCATAGCAAGTGAAATGTTAGGCGCCATCACGGTCCCGATGGTGGGAATTCCGGGTCGTGACACCTTCTTAATAGACCAAGCTTGATTTGCAATGTCCCTTTCCCTTACCAAAGTAGTGCACAATCTTCATTTTCCTATGTTACATATGTTTACCCGTAAAACGGTATAGTTGAATTTGTAACGTGGTTTATAGACAAGGGAATTGTTTTGATCCAAAAATAATAAAGAAATAGAACAAAAATAGGATTAGCGATTTAAATGAAAAGGAAGATAGCAAGACTCAGCTCGGTCTTCCCGAGAGCAAGAACAATAACAATGAAAAAATGCTTTTGATTGAGTTTGAAATAGTATATTATAATGTTTTGTGCAGAATCTATCGTCCCCTTACAAGAGTTGCCAATCTGGTATTTATAGCTATTCCTAGGGAGACAAGATCCTAAAATCAACCTCTTCTTGAATGAGAATAAAAGTGTCATTGATGGGTGCATAACGACTGGCTTTGAATGAAGATATTCTCTGTAACGACTACTCATTTAATGTTATCCAATGTCAATCCTCCGAATCTTTGCCATCAGTTATGCTTCCTTCGGGATTCACTCTGTATTGGTTATGTACCTCATGACCGATCTCAATTATTTGCCGACTCAACTTCTGTCTGTTCTCGATTTCACATGTCATCTCTCTATTCCGCCACCTATAACCAACCAATTTTATCCCATACAGATAGTTCCCCTACTTTCCGGTGATGCAACTCAGTGTTACCGGAAAGTAAATGAATATTCCTTTCTTGGCGGGAAAGTTCCTAGACAGTCTCTGACATTTGAATAGACGCACGTCTCTTCGCATTTAATACCCCAAACACGTGTTGACCCATGTTTCAACAAGTATTTTTGCCGGGTTTCAAGGTAGTCATGACCACGATTTTTGCCATCTATATCATCTCCACTACTCAGTAGTTTTACTTCACTTTTACTACTCTCACAATCCATCTCTTTCTCTAAAATTTCTTAGAGCTTTTTTTATAGCATTCAACTTTCTCAGTAAGAACATCTTTGCTAACCTATTATCACCACGTATTCTTCTTCTTATACTGCTTCCTTCGGAAATACTGGTCTTCTCTTTGGTGGAGGCCCGAAGACAAATAAAGCCAAGGAGGCTGACGTTGAGTCTGTTCCTCCAACTATTAACACCATCATACCGCTTTATCTAAGTAATGCAAATGATCTTCAAGAAAATACCCCTCCTGCAACTTCTCAAGGCCACTGGTTTTGGCCAATTCGTAGATACCCCTCCTCCATTCGACCTTTTAGTATCCCAACTGTGAAGGATGACTGCAACTGCTCCGATATTGAAATCCTCGCCCCAGATATGGTAGAGCGAGTTACCTACTCCAAGGAGGGATTCACATATATCTATACGTATCCCTTTACCTTGGGTCCATTCTCTTTGGGTTCGAGTGAAGGTTTCGACTCAATAATTTTGGAATTTTGCCAACGATATCTGGCCTGCTTAGCACAAGTAGGCCCATCTATGTGGTAGACGATGGTCTGCCTTCGTCAATTGTGCACTGAAATAGGGGAAACCCTAACTCTTGTACATATGATGAACCTTTACTCTCCCAAGATTTTCCATGGGGGAGTATTAAACTTCAGCAAGCATGGACACCATGGCCTTCTCACCAGCGTAGATGATGACAATGACCGTGGATGGATGGAACGGTTCGTCGTTATTGCTACCAGGGATATCATCCCAACCACAACTCCAACTTTTCCCGATCGAGTCGTGGAACCTCTTTTGTAAGTCTTCGATTATTTGATTCCTTTCTTCATAAAAAGATAATTTCCTATTTTGCTGATTTTCTGTTTCTATCATTTCAGCTACCTGCTGAGAACCACCACAAGTTCAAGGTCTGGACCAATAGGTTCAGAAAATTCTGGATATTACAACTCCCGAATCCCGACGGTGGAAGGAAATAGCCCCCAAATACGGGTGAAAGGCCAAGCACCGTGGTAAACCAAAGTCCTTCTTTCTTTTATCCTTGTCTGAACGCAAGAAATCTCATGAATAAATTCCTAACTCTATTTTTGCCTTATACAGTGCTTCCGAGGGGTTCCGTCACCTACCCCAAAGTTGACGCCCTATATGACCCCGAGGAGGCCAGGAGGGTGTCGAAAAATGCCCTTGCCCGGAGCAGAGCTCGTGGATCTGCTCTAGCCTCCGGTGAGGGTGCCTCCTCTCGGAGTCCCCAGTCCACGAACAAGAAACCGAAGATAAGATATTCTTCTTTGGCGGGGACTCAAGAGAAGAGGGTGAAGAAGACGCCAACCGAGTCGGCCACAGTGGTTCTCGTTGACGAAGGGGAAGCCAGTGATGAAGAGGCTCCCCTTCAAAGGGAAAATAATCTTCATCAGCTCAACTAGATGCTCAGCCGGAGGAGCTTCAAAACCCACCATTAGAGAAAATTCGGGTGCTTTGGGGTGAAATGAACCTAGTCGAGAATGCTAATTCTTGTTTCCTAGCCCCTATTTCTATCTCAGGTCCAACCACTGAGCAAGCAACAACAATCAACCCTTCTTCCAAAGCTGCTTCTTCTCCTTCTACACCGATAACTTCCTACCATCAACACCTGCTGCTCCTTCGCCACCAGCACCAATTGTGTCACCTCCATCGGTACCAACTGCTCATGAAAGTAATAATTCCCCCAGGTCCCTTGACCATGAGAACTTGGGGAATAATTACTCAACCCCTTCCCAAGATCCTCGAGGGAGGCGAAGTGCCACTCTTTCAGTTTCAAAAGAGTGTCATATTTTATTCAAGTCGATAGAGCTTGCTAATTATCTGAAGGCGCTGGCTTCAGAGAGGAACTAGAAGAAGATGGGCTCCCTTTTTGGGGAGTGCCTGATAAACAACATCATGCACAGTGCGGCGTAGGTATCATCCTAATTCCCTCATATCTTCTTTGTCACTTACATGTTGCCATGTAAACTCTAACCTTAATCTTTTTTAGGTCAACCTCCTTGCTTTCGAGAACCTACAAAGGTTGTTTTTGATAAACAAGGACTTTCTTCCAAGTGGGATCAACTTTTGACGGAAAGCAATCAGCTTGCCGCGTGCCTCTCGGTGCTGGAGGCTAAAGTTGAACAAATGAGCAAGCTCGAGGCTCGGTTCCAGAAAATCGAGTAAGATAAATTGACTCATAGCCAAGAAGCTGCCCAGTTACATGAAATATTTGAGACGCTAAGGCTAAGTGGGCCGAACTTCATGATTCTGTGATCACCGCTGCCGAGCGCGAGTCAGCCTTCGAGGAACAAATTAGCAACTTGAAGGCTAACTTATGCTTTAAAACCGAGGAGGCCAATATTGCCAAGGAGAAGAGGGCCAGAATGAAAGAGGGTTTTAAGAGGTCCATGCAGCAAAACCGACTTCACTCAACTACCAATGTTGAGCTTGATTCGCGCCTTAGAGCCATGAAGGCTGAAAGAGAGGAGCTCTAGGACGAAATCGTTAAAATCTGAGCAAAATTCCAAGATCAAGAAGATTCCCTCATATTCGTAAAGACTTATGCTATATATCATATGAAGAGAAAGACCTTGGAGGAGGCCAAAGTGAGCATTGCCGATATGGATGATTGCATTGCCCAGGCCCAGGAACTGGAGTTATCCGCTCGTGAAAACCTTCTTGCTTGGCCTGCTACGACTAACTCGTCGAATACTAGTTCCGAGTATCGAGGACCGAAGGGGATACTGAATAAGATGAAGGCCCCGAACCGGCAGTGGATCCGCCTTCTTCTACCGGGGGAAACNTAGGATCAAGAAGATTCCCTCGTATTCGTAAAGACTTATGCTATATATCATATGAAGAGAAAGACCTTGGAGGAGGCCAAAGTGAGCATTGCTGATATAGATGATTGCATTGCCCAGGCCCAGGAACTGGAGTTATCCGCTCGTGAAAACCGTCTTGCTTGGCCTGCTACGACCAACTCGTCGAATACTAGTTCCGAGTATTCGGGGACCGAAGGGGATACTGAAGAAGATGAAGGCCCTGAACCGGCAGTGGATCCGCCTTCTTCTACCGGGGGAAACGTAGACCCTTCTCTCCCTTGGGGTTCTGGCGGCAATGAATGATGTATAAGTTTCTCTCTTTTGTTTTATGTTTTGTAATTATGCCAATACTTTTATCGTGTTTGGCACTTTAATAAAAGAATTTTTTGCTTAAGTATTATGCAAAAATATTTTTTTCTTTCGTTTAATTGATAAAGCTTCTAGTATATTTCTTCATCTGATAACTTTTGATTCCGGGCATAATCACTTCCAGAATCTATCCTTTATTGTGAGGGTTTTATAAGAGAGGGCCCTTATATTTACGGTGATCTTGAAGATGACATCTCCTGTTTATTCCCGCACAAGCATTTGAAGTTTTTGTTAACTTTCAAATGATAAAATTAACTCATCATTCGGACAAGAAATAAGCTAAAAATAAAAGGACTTTGTTTTATTCCCTCTATTTTTAAAAGTACATGGGCATTTGCTTGCTTAAGTAAATAAAGTTTCCAATATATGTGGATAACTTGTACAACTTATTTCTATGGGGCCGATCATGCAGTCCCCGTTCTTGACAAGACATTGATTCCAGTTCTTAAAGTCCTTGATTTTTGTGGCACTCTTGGTGCCGTATCATGCATTCCCCCCAGTGTTCGAATGCAAAGCATGAGAATTCAAACACTGGAAGCCTTGTATTCATACTACCGCTTCACCTGTGGAAATAACTTATGAACAGTTAAATAATCTTTTTGAATAATAGAAGGCGAGGCTTTCCATCGAGCCAACGATTATTTGACCATCCACATAGCTGTTTACCATCGGTATGAGAATCTTAGTGCCTTGATATTTGAATGTCTTGCCTTTGCCGATGACGCTTCCTTTGTAGTATATTTTCTGTTGCTGCCGCGTTAAAAACCTTGCCAGAAAAATCCGATTGAGAAGGGAAATGGAGTGCAGTGCATACTTTCAGTGTCGGCAGAAATCATCAGCAATAATACCTTTTGAGGTGAGTCACATTCCAATTGCTGGGTAGTTTGGCTCCATCTTGATTTTCCAATTCATATGATCCATTACCGGTGATAGCTGAAACCCAGTAAGGACCTTCCCATGTTGGTCCCAGCTTCCCGGCGTTGACTTCCCAAATGCTCTGAGTAACCTTCGTCAAAACCAAATCTCCCACTTTGAAATAATGGAGATTCACCCTGTGATTATAATATCTTTCCATCCTTTGCTTTTGAGCCGCCATTCTTACGTATGCTAGGTCCCTATGTTCTTCAAGAAAGTTCAGGTTCACTAGAAACACGTCATTATTTGCCTCTTCATTTTCTTCGGACCTTAAAGCCGGCTCTCCCACTTCCACCGGTATCATCACTTCTGAGCCGTATACGAGCGAAAATGGAGTTTTTCTCGTGCTCGACTTCATCGTTGTCCGATATACCCATAGCACACCCGGTAGCTCATCGAGCCACTTGACCATAGTATCTTCTAACTTCTTTTTAAGGTTTTGAATAATTACCTTGTTAGTTGATTCCGCCTGTATGTTAGCACTCAGGTGGTATGACGAAGAAATGATTATTTTTATCTTTAACCCTTCCAAGAACTTTGTGACTTTTAAACCTATGAACTATGGCCCGTTGTCACATGAGATTTCCTTCGATATTCCAAATCGGCAGATTATGTGGTCCCATGTGAAGTCAACTACTTCGCGTTCTCCAATCTTTTGGTATGGACCTGCGTCAACCCATTTAGTGAAATAATCAGTTAAAACCTAGAGAAATCTTACCTTTCAGTTCTAATGGCCTGTCTTAGGGTCTCCCCCAATAGCTTGATCAAAACTACCCCGAGGAATGCTCAACAACCAGTCCCATGATCAGTTTTTCAATGGTTTCTATATGGAGAAGAGAGGTCCACAAATCAATCACTTGAGCTTTGCTGATGATATCATCATTTTCACATCTGGCACCAGGAGTTCTCTAAAGAAAATCATGTAGATCCTCAATAAATATGAGGAAACTTTTGGTCAACAGATCAATAAACAAAAGAGTAACTACATGACCTCTCCATCTGCCTTCAATTCTACTGTCAGAAGAATTCAGCAAGTAACAAGTTTCAGCAAGAAAGAGTCTCCAATCACCTATCTAGGTTGTCCTCTCTACACTGACATAATGAGAATTATGTACTTCAATTCCATTGCAGCCAAAGTTGTAGGTATGATCAAAGGATAGAAAAGCAGAGTTCTCTCATATGGAGGAAAATCTACATTGATTAAATATGTACTACAGTCTATGCCCCTTCATCTTCTTTCAGCACTCTCCCCTCCCAAAACTGTCTTGAAGCAGATTGAAAAACTGGCTTTTCTTCTGGGGCATGGAAAAAGATAGGAACAAATATCACTGGTCATCTTGGCATAAGCTATCATTTCCTATGGTTGAAGGAGGAATTGGTTTTAGAACAATGGGAGATGTCTGTCAATCAATGAGATTCAAACAATGGTGGATATTTAGAACTAAGACCTCTCTCTGGAACAACTTTCTTAGAGCTAAATACTGCCAAAGATCACACCCAATTTCTAAGAAATGGGACACAGGACAATCACAAACTTGGAAGAAGACGATGACCAACAAAAACGAAGTGGATAAATATATTCAATGGAGGTTGCACTCTGGTAATTGTAGCTTTTGGTGGGATAACTGGTTGGGTACAAGTGCACTTGCTAATTATAGAAGTAAAGGAGGTAAAATTACAGTTGTCCATTTCTGGGAAAATGGACAGTGGAACCTTCAAAAGTTGAACAGAACTGATCCAGCTCATATGATTCATCTCATCATAGGAACTCTCATCCATTATGTGCCACAGTCCCAAGATCAACCCATTTGGACACCCACAATGACAGGGCAATTCACCTGTGCTTCTGCATGAGAAGTGATAAGGAACAAGAAGCAACCCAACTTCACCAACAAAATGACCTGGTACAAAAGGATCCCATTCAAGTGGTCCTTTTGCTTGTGGAGGGCCCTCAGAAACAAGTTTCCAACATATGACATGGTAATATCATTTGGTTACCCCACTATTACCAGATGTGTATGTTGTATCAGACCTGCAGCTGAAATAGTTGATCACATTTTTAGTAGAGGTAATTTTGCAATATTTGTCTGGAAGAAATATGGAGGGCCAACTGGAATAAAAACTAAAAATATGCCACTAAGACTGCTTCTTATGAACTGGTGGCTACATAAAAGAAACAATGAGGTTCAGAAGTTAATCTTGGATACAGTTCCTATCATCATTTGTTAGGATTTGTGAAAGAATAGATGCTCTACAAAGTATGGAGGAATGAAGTCTTCTATAACTAGAGTTCTTTTTTCCATTAACTCTAACATTCACCTACTACTTCATGAAACTTACCCTGCTATCAGATGGCCTCAAAGATGGGTGGATATTTATTCTATCATTGAGGATATCAAGAATTGCACTACCACTCAACAAGTTGTTTGGACTAAACCAAATGCTAATTTTGTTAAAGTCAACTCTAATGGTAGTGCACTGACTAATCCAGGAAAGATAGGTGGTGGGGCCATCATTAGAAATCACCTAGGGGAGTTTCTTCAAGCAATTGTATGTCCTTTGGGTGAAGTTACCAACAACCTTGCAGAAACAAAAGCTGCTTTCATTGGTATCTAGTGGTGTAAATCCAATGGATACATCAAAATTCACCTTGAAACAGACTCAACTCTTTTGATCAATTGGCTAACAACCAACTCTGATCCTCCCTGGGCCTTAAAAATGAATCTGCAAAAGCCGAGAAACCTATGTCTTCAATGTGAGGAAGTTTATTACTTACATGTATACGGAGAAGCCAACTATCCTGCAGACTCTTTGTCCAAGCTTAGCCATGACTTTCCTGCATTAACTCACTTCACCAGTGTCAACACATTGCCTACTCATATCAGGGGTCAAATTCAACTGGACTTCCTGAATACCCCTAATTTTAGGCACAAGAAAACATACAGAATTATCCCACTACCTTACCTTGCTTCTACTTCTTCTCATGGTAATGGCTAAAATAGGATTCTTAAAAAAGCATCACTACAGTCCCCATATATCCAAATCCATGAAAGACTAAACTCTAGCTCTCTTGGAAATGGACACTCAGTCCAGTTTTTCATTAACATGTTATTCTTTTGTGCAGGTTCTCTAAGCACACTTGTAGCAATCTAATATTATAAAAAGTGTTTTACTCTTATACTCTCACACCCAATAGTCACCCAACCCATATACTTTAACCTACCATACCTACAGCCACCAGTACACTACTCCAACAATAACAAACAACCTTCATTTCATCCTCATCCCTCCCAGTCTTCT
The DNA here is from genome assembly GCA_000715115.1 of Nicotiana otophora. NCBI lineage: Eukaryota > Viridiplantae > Streptophyta > Magnoliopsida > Solanales > Solanaceae > Nicotiana > Nicotiana otophora. The sequence continues at coordinate 9,146 of AWOL01S0152265.1, forward strand.
AAGTTCAACTACAAATGTAGTAGAGACCATTTCCTTCTTCCAGACTCCCACCTTCCCTTATTTCTAAACACCCCTTAGAGAATCCAAAGAAAAATACAAGCATATAGCCATTACCACAAAAATAGATTTTTCAATAACTTTGCTTCCTTTTTTGCAGGTACAATTCACTATGTTATACTCAATCATTTGACTTACACTCAATGTGTGGTTAGCAATCTCAAGGATCATCCTACTAAGTATTAGTCAAAGGTTCACAATATTTCATAAACCTCGTGCAATTTAGAAGAGAGGATTCTGTAGCATCTATCTGCAGAAGCAACTATTTCATACCACCAACTATAACTCCACCGGACAAGCCTTCAGATACCATAAGAACATGAGAGCAACACTCCATACTCTTACACACAAGAACAACAGAAACAATGGTCATAATATATAATAATTCTCCTATACTGCCAGCAATGCCACAGACATTCACTGGAAGTAAGATAATGGTGCCTCTTTACTACTAATCTGTTTGCTGATATTTGCAGGTACAATTGAAAGGTCCAGATCACTGGTGGATTTCCAAGGTGTGGTATTAGCATCCCAGATGCTCAATCTGTTGGAAATACATCAGTCTTTTAGGGAATGTCTTGGTAATGCTTGCAATTCCACATATTTTTGGGTACACCAGGTCCACTCTCATGCTTCAAATGCTAGGGCCTCACAAAAACACAACTAGGGGCTCAAACCTTGGCCATCATACCACTACTGTTACCAAAGTTCAACTCCAGAAGTCTACATACTGCATCAATATTACATTGGGAGAATGAAGTGTCTGGTTTCTACACCAATTATCAGTTGTTACAAGTCAATTTCCTCTCCACTGTTTTCTGGATAAAGACAACAAGGATAAGCTAAATCTCTTTTGTCAGCTGCATTCTTCAGAGGCAGCAAGATTAGTCAACTACAAGGATTTCAGTCATCACTGTCTTCAAATTGTCTTTCTTTGCTCTCATTATCAAAGCTAAATTGAAGACATATTGTACCATATACATTTGGTTTTTGTCATATTTCAAAGGGAGAATACACTTACCTTCTGTTTCTGGAAGATGTATTCCCAAACTGCTTACATAATTGCCTTATAATTAATTGTTTGTATAGTTGACCTAGGTTCATTTCACACTATTTTTGTATACCTAATTATTTGTCAACTATGGATAGGAAATTGGCATTTCATTATAGGTCTAACTTCACTCATTGTACATGATTCAATTGATTGTCTCTT